>CAKNXH010056782.1:58675-112634 GCA_932178445.1 Andricus quercusramuli
TCTTGTACCGACGCAGTCTAGCAGTAAGAACATCAAGTCTCTGCCGCTGGGAGTCTATAATCTCATCCAATATTGCTGGTGTCAATGTCTCGATGTACCGAGGGTGGATGATTTTAATAACATGGTGTATCAGCTTTCTGGTTCGATTTCCTTTTTTATATTGAGTCAGTCGACCCAATTTGCACCTTGCTTTGCTGACATCCATATCTAACCTGATCTTCCATGGCGGATCTCGCTCCTGTCTTGGGGCGAAGACTGCATTTATAGGCCTAGTTCTGCGGCCCAACGTTCTAACGGTTGCCACAGCTGCACAGTATACAAGAGTTTGCACCTCTAACGCATTTTGTGTTGCGTTCAAATGCATAGGTAAAACCTTGCTGTTTAGGTGTTCTATTAGTGCACGCAGATCATTTGTGATGTTCATCTTGGGCAGTGAATGCCTTTGTGTTGGTTCTACATGTCTGAACTCTAGTAGAGCATGACCAAAATTCCTTCCAAGGTGCTGTAGATTTTCTGGGACTTCGCTGTTTATATCATCATTTAGAATATCCGGATGTGGTTCTAGTCCATCCGGTACTTGATGTTCATTATCCCTAGCACCTATGTCTTCAGCTGCAATCAAGTTTTCGTTTTCCACATCTTCCAATGGAAGTTCATCAATAGGAAGCTGCTGTTCCACTTCCATTTCGATGGCAGCTATTTCAAAAGCCGAAAGCAATTTGTTTACAGATATCGAGCGTTTTTGATATGCTAGATTCTGCTCATATATTCTTGTGGTTAGCCCTGAGTACTTAAGTAAGAAGAGACGATGATGTTCTCTCCTTACACTTTGCCCACTTTTCTTTGCCAAAAAATAAAAGCGCATCACATCTCTGTTCATATGGTATGTCCATTTTAATCGCTTCCTTGGTTGTTGAACTTCGGCTTCTGGCACGGGTTGTATTAGGCCATCTACTTCCGGAGGATGTGGTGGTGCTGGATCATCACCAGGTTGAGGAAGAACATCAATTGCCACTGCTTGTTCGTGTGACGCGGCTTCCTCTAACTGCCAAATCAACCTGCTGTTTAATGTCCATTGCTCGATCTTCTGAGATGAGTAGATTAGTCCTGATGTCCTTCACCTTAGCGATAAGATCTCTCAATGCGACTTTCTCTATTTGAGGATACTTTGCGGCAAATTTCGTTCTGAAATTTTGTCCTTTTTTGCGTGATGTTTCAAACTTCGCACTTTCATAATAGAGACGCATCAATTCCTCATTCATTGTGGTATCCCACTTGATGCTCTCCCACGGTATTTCTGTTAAAATGGTTGGCTGTAAATAGCTAACGCTAGCCAAATCATCCTCAGCAGACGCAGTTGATGTTCCACTGCTTACCGTATGTCGCAAATGTTCTTGCTGGCCAGCTGTTTGATTAGTGAGATCTGCCTGACCATCTCGCAGCTCACCATCACCACCGTCCCGCATGCTGTGGCTCCCAGCGGTGGCTCCAGGGGCGCCCCGACGATCCTCGGGTAGCGACAAGCGTTTCAAAATTTTTAAAATACTCTCCATTATCATTTATGGGTTTTGGTGTTCCTCTTGGTCACACTCCTCTTCGTTTTCTGCCTGTTTGGCATGGGAAACCCTGTCAGTAGCAATGCTACGGCCAACATAGCCTTCAAATTCATGAGAGGAAAGCTCAAGCCCTACCGCGACGACAACGCGAGAACACCTTTGGTAGGGTTTTTATTATTATTATTTATTATTATTATAAAAAATGAGGAAACTCATTTTTCTCTCAGGCAGCCCAATATGTCGAAGGCATTTTTGGTTACAGTTGGATTTTTTGTTTGTTTGAATATTATGCACGGGGTTGCCCCGGTATATATTATCAGTCACGGACGCATTATTATAATGCAATCAAGTGATCTGATAAGAGCGTGTGCCTTGACATATTGGGTAAAGCCTGGTTTTTACCCCATCATTCACGGACTGGGTTGCAGTCAAGTGCATTATGGGGGGACCTACAGCTTAAGGTGGGTTCCGAACTACCAGAACCTCGGTAAAGGTACATAGAAAAATTTCAAGAGGTACCGGCTCAGGGATCGAACCCCGGACCTCTGAGGTGATGTCCGAGCGTCTAACCAACTATTATTATTATTATTATTATTATTATACCATTGCACAATGTTGATATGTTGTGAGACTTTCAAAAGTATTAGCCAACCAAAACTGTGATATTAAAATCTCTAATAATGTACAATGAACAAAAAACTTTGTGAACTTCTCTTTTCAATTACATTTATTGAAAAGAAATGTAAGCATACTGCGATAGCATAATTAAGACTTTAGTTACTATTAAAATTTTATGTTGAAAAGTCAGTCACCCCCAAGCACCCCAACAGATATTTGGTAACTACGGTGTAGCGTACGCCACAGAGAAGAGATTCTCGCAAGCGTTTACCACCAATCCCGCTCTCTGGGAGAAAGAGTGGTGGACGCGGAATATGTGTTTTCGGAGGGAATTTCCCCGAGTTTTGCATGTCTGCTTTATGTGAAAGGAATGGTTTCCTCTCGTCATGGCTTTTTAATTCCTCCAGGTTTAACGAAAGCTCTGAACATTCTACTCTCTCTTGTGTTGGACTGACACTTGATGTCACTTGTATCTTTTCCTTATCTAGTCCCTGGTTCCTTGACTTGCGATTGAAACAGTTCCAACAACTAGTCAGGTGCAATAGCAAGTTAGTACGGCCGATGTGGCCCAATATTAGCATTGCAAGTAAACCTGATTTTGCGTAAGATCCCTGTATCAGTAGATACTGCGTTGTCTTATCCTGCCTTTGCAAACTGAGATCATACAATTGTCGCTCTACTTCTTGTAGCGTTTTTTCGCCTTCCTTGTATATCTGCTCATTATGGTAGGCCTTCACAGGTTCCTTGCACATCTTCGTTGGCAATTCAAGTAGCTGAACTTTTTGTAATTTGATTGATAGTTGAGAGAGGTTTAAGTAAATTTGAGGTTCATGAATTGTTACTACTGACTCCTTCATAGGCTGCAAGCCTGATAGAGTTACTTGTGTTATTTTGAAGTGACATCTAGGTGCAATTTGAGTTAGACCCAGTCCGTGAAGTCGAAGATGATAAACGGACTGGTTGACACAATTTAAATCTGCTACTGGCTCGTTTGACAAAGAGTAGATCCAACCACTTAATGATAGTAAGGCTTTCCAATAAAGTTGGCTTTTTCTTAAGAGATTTTGATATCGCACGACTTGAATGATGCCATTGTTGGCTTCAGTAGAAGTTGTGAATCACAAGTTTTATAGTGCGAAACCTCGTAAATAGGGAACACGCCTGGGCAAAGCATGTACTCTTCCAGTTTTTTACATTAGACGTGTTCGACACGGGTCATTAACATGTAGGTTCACTGCGTGTCTTCTATTGCCATGTATGCAAATTCCGTCTTTATATATGCTCGTCCAGACCCGTTTCCCAGAAGAGATCGTTGGACAGGCAGTGGGTGCATCTCGTACATAGTATATTCCACGCGCTCTAATAGGGGAACATCTAATAGAACTTGTATTGTTCCGTTTTTATAAATGATGGTTACCGTGGCAGTCTGGGCTAATTTCTCTATATCCTCCCGTGGTCCAGGCACTGGAAAAGTTGCCTTAGGTACGTGATCCTGAATGTCTCGAAATATGGGTTGAATTTGTTCCGCCGTCAAGAGTGAAGAATGAAGTTCTCCCCTCCTCGCGGCGTAGATGACATTCACAATTCGATTTGCAGAAAGAATGTACTCATCTATCCCAGCTTCGAAGGCTTGCAATACTCTGGTTAATGCAAATATTAAACTGATATCGTGGACCTCCTGTCGGTCTTCATTGACCTTTTGAATGATTCGAAATAGTTGGTTACGAAACTGATCCTGTTGTTTTTCGTGGTCTCAAGCAAACTCGTGTATTTTTTCTTGTGATCGGATGATGTGTGTTTGCTTACTTATCATATGGGATAGGTTAGCTTGCGCATGGTCAAGTTCATTGATTTTGGAATTCTTCTCCATCGTTGTACGTTAGCAATCCCGCTATGGGTCCAATAATCCCTCCTATGAATCCAATCATGGGGGCTGTTCTTCGTTTTCTCATGCCTGAAGGTAAATTGTCCGGTAGATTTTTACTGGTATGATACGACAGTTCGTCACTTTCTTGCTCGATGTCTCTTCGAAGTCAATTTCGTGCATCAGTCTGCAGTATTTTGCCAAAATACGAAGCCTTGTCTGCCATTCTGTGAGTAACTCACCAAGTTTAGCTACATGCAGAAAGGTATTGATCTTCCAATAACTGACTACTGGGCCAAATGCACTATCGGCAGACAATCACAATTTTTCTAATTTTAAGTGACCAAAAGCTTGTCGACGTGTCCGAGAAATCTCACGCAGATATATGATGGAGTCAAGTGCTATCTAATAATGGCTGGGGGTGAAGATGATGAGAATGAAGGATGAGGATGAAGTGCTGGAGCGATCCGGCCGACTTCGTACAACATCATATATGATGATAATTGTTCAAAACCTTCATTGTTTGAAACTTGAGTTTACTTATTATGACGCCTGGACAAACGACGGCATTAGAAACTCATTTCAACCAACAAGTCATAGAATTTATGCAAGCTTCGGATGTTTGGCAAGAACCGTACAAGTATTGTTAATGGTTTAACATGAGCTAATGCATCCTCTTGAACCAAGGAAACATTTATGGAGTTTCCCAAGGCTTATTGAGTAAAAATATAATGTTACTGGCTGATGAATTAGAAATTCCTTTAGGGAATTGACTTCTTATGAGTATTGTTAATGATTTGATGTATGGTAATTTGCTTGGTGCTAATTATCAATAAGAATTGTCCCTACTGTGATATTTCCGATTGATAATGTCCCTATTGGGTAATGAGGATTCTAATCACCCGACATCCTTCACAATCATGCAGAGTGCCATCCATACGCGCTCACCGTAACTAGCGCAATAATTCAATCAGCAGTATGTGAATAATAGCTTATCGGCATGTTTCGTGAACCTCGTACCATCGTCAGCCTCAAGGATCACATTATGATTTTCCGTCAAGCCCACTATGGTGTAAGTCCCAACAGCCCGTTTATCAAATATACTTTTGCGGATATCTTTGAAAACAATTACTCCATCACCAATGGTGGCATTCAAAGGTCGTGCTGTTTTATCATAACGCAATTTTGAACGTTCTTTAGCCCAAATCACATTCTTTTCGGCAATCCTTTGAATTTCATTTAATCGAATGATCAAGTCCCGAATATATGAACCGTATGTTTCTAATTTATTTACAGGTGGGAATGAGCTAGGTATTCGTGCTATTCGTCCGTAAGCTAATTCAAACGGTGTAAAATTGGTAGATTCATGAACGGAAGTGTTATATGCAATCATCGCAAAAGACAACAATCGATCTCAATCATCAAAGCCCTCTGCATAGTGTTTTATGTAAACAGTGAGTACGATGTGACTACGCTCAAGTGAACGGTTAGTCTGGGGCCGATATCCCGAAGTGGTTAATTGCTTAACCCCGAATATCTTTTCCAGTTTTCGCATAAGTTTCCTCCTTAAGCTTCCGACTCGATCCGTAAGGATACGACGAGGTGCCTTGTACTGAGCAAATAGGTATTTTTGCGACAGCATAAGCAATTGTTTTAGTTTTTAAGTCTGGTATGGGCACTGCAATGCATAATTTTTAAAAGTTATCTTGCATGGTGAGTATATGCCGATTACCACTGGGAGTGGTCGACAACTTGCCCACAGGGTCTAGGGAAACCTTATCGAACACTCCGAATGGAGTGTCGGTTATTACCATAGGTTCGCGTGTGCGTGCCCGTACCAGTTTGTTCTCTAGGCAGCTTTTACAGTTTCTTATATAATCTTGAACGTCATTTCGTAAATTTGGCCAGGTATATCTTTCGCGTATCTGTCGGTATGTTTTTGTTACATCTTTATGTCCCCCAAGTATGTTATCATGATTTTCAGACATAATTTGAAGACGACTCTCCACTGAAGGAACCTCAAATTTTCCATGGCATATTGTTATAATAGGTGGACCACCTCGGAATATGCGCCATTTTATAACCAAGTTTTCCAAGTTCCTCGTGTACTCTATGGTTAACCAAGTCCTGGCCAGGGGGTGGCCCAGGGGGTGGCCCAGGGCGGAAACCTGATTATAAATTGGCTAACCACTTATCTGCTAGATCGTTCGCGAACACAATTACCAGAATTAACCGAGTTCGTGGGTTACACTCTTTCAACCGACGAAGAGCCCACGAAGATCGTTGATTCTTTTTTAAGGCACCATATAGGGATAACCCTATCCGACCCTCGTAGGATCCCGTCCTGTGAGATTAGTAGGTCGGCCACCTTACTTTTTAGACATGAGAGAGGGAGTGGGATCTTAGGAGCGAAAGAGAATTTTACTTGGCATGCACTTCGACTCCAAGCTATTTCAATGAAATTAACATTAATTAAACCAAGCTTTACTTACATATAGCCTAACCTAAAAGAAAGTCTAATGAATTTTTTAGCACTTCCGTGGGCTCTTCACAAATGACTCGGAATACTTGCCAATTATTCGCTAATTTAGTTAATCATAACCCCAAAACAATTAGAGAAATCCTTCCGACAGAAACTACGAACGAATCTTCAGGTTACCCCACTATAGATTAAAATGGCCGTCGGGGACACTTGCGCTATGCACGACGCCGTCCGGCGTCCGTTGCCACGTGCCCACGCTCCTGGACCTCGAGAGACGCTCGCCTCAACTTTGCTAAGAGTCGGGCTTTGAGCCGAGCGTGTCTCCCCTTTTGAGCGTCGAGGGGGTCCCAGACGGTCTCACTGCAAACACTTTTCGACAAGCTACCCGCGGTTACACGTTTTCTACACAGCGCGGGTAGCCGATGCTGAGGCTGAGAACACTACATCGTGATCATAGGGAAAACCACTACAACGCTACCTTTTTCCCAATCAAAAATTTAATCAGGAGGTCTCTCTAAAGAGCGCACACGGACCCTAGTCGGAATAAATGAACTTTTTAAACAAACGATTTAAAAGATAAACAAAAATAAATAGGTTTTTTGGCGCCAGTCCTTGCTTGGGACAAAGGCGAACCAATTTAACAAAAGTTAGTGAGAAACGATAAAGATCTACGGATTCTATATTCCAAACGGTAAAGGGAAACTCACTGGACGCTAAACGTTTCAGGCTAAACGATAAACAAAAATCTCACAAACCTCAGTCAAAGGGGCACACCTTAACTTAAAACAAGAGAGAATCCAAAAGAACAATACAAAAAAAAGGTAAAGAATCAAAAGTATCCAAAGATAAGATGACCCCAAATATCCAAAAAAAAGGCAAAAGACATTGAGACATCCGAGGATGAGATAATCAAATTTATAAAAAAAAAGTCTCCATAGTAATAGTAAAAATAAAAAGGTAATAAGAGGCAGTGAAAGATAGAAGACATAAAAACAGGTAAAAGATGAATCAGAATTCAAGAAGCAACATTAGGGTCGACAAAACTACTAGCTCAGTCTAAACTTAATCTGGTAGAGGGGGGTTACGTAATTACGAAAGCTCATTTTTAATAAAAGTAGTTAACAACAGTTTATTCCAAAATTAATAGAAATTCAACAAAAGAGTACACCCAGAGGGTTTAGAAGGAAACAATAAAATCATATAAAATATATAATACATTCGAACATAGGTAAGAGGGGTTTCGACAACATTAAATCGCAAGAAGGCTTTAAATTCGTAACATAAGCGCAAAATTGAAGGGGGGATCGCAATTAAACAAACTCAAAGGGTCAAGCATAGAATAGGTAACAAAATGCTAACATAATTATACTTTTTAAGGAGAATCATATAAAGAGAATTTACAATCGCAAAGGGGTTCTAACTCAACTGTCGGGAGATATAACAAAAGGGGTTCGCAAAGACGAATATTAACAGTTATTAAAAATATAAAGAGGGGGTACTCATAAATAAATGCCAAAGGGGTCTCCGAAAAAAATTAACGCAAAAGGGGTTCTCAAAATGGGCACTAAAGGGTTCTGGCAATTTCTAAAAGAGGGTTCTAAAAAAATAAATGCCAAAAGGATTTCTAAAATATGTGCAAAAGGGGTTTCCAAAATAAAGAAAGGGATTCTCGAAAATGGGAGGGTAATTCACAAGAAGCGAAGACGTTACAAACAAAGGGTCATGGCGTGGGTTTCGAAACCATAGGGTGATTCAAGGAATCGCAAAAGCTATAGTGGGGATACTGAAATAAAAGCTTACAAAAGGGATCTCACGAATTGGGGTTAGCTTATGCAGCGGCGGAAGGGACCAGAAAGGGTAATTTCAAAGAATCGCAAAAGCTATAGTGGGGATATTGAAATAAAAGCTTACAAAATAGATCTCACGGATTGGGGTTAGCTTATGCAGCGGCGGAAGGGACCAGAAGGGGTAATTTCAAAGAATCGCAAAAGCTATAGTGGGGATATTGAAATAAAAGGGTTATAAAATAGGTGGTGCCAAAAGGAGGGTCATCTCAAGGTATCGCAAACGGTCCGCTAGATTAGTCTTACTGGGCCGAGGATTTTTCAGTGGGGCGATTCAAGATTAACGACATGATAAGAGGCATTATTAATGATTGGCACTGAAAATGGGACAAGAAGGGATCGCAACAGAGTTAAAATCAAATGAGCAAAATATCACGGCACATATCAATATTTGGAAATTCGACCCTAAAACAGGGCAAAAAGGATCGCAAACATAGGCAAAATTAAGAAAGCCAAAAAAAATATCTCAACATATTGAAATTGGCAATTCGGCACTAAAAGGAGGGAGGATCGCAAACAAGAGTAAAATTGAACATTCTAAAAATATCAAGACATATTAAAAATGGCAATTCGGCACTAAAGGGAGGGAGGATCGCAAACGAAGGCAAAAATTGAAAAGCATAAAAATATCCAGACATTAAAAATGTTAATTCGGCACTAAAGGGAGGAAGGATCGCAAACATAAATAAAATTGAGATATCACGACATATTCAAATTGGTAATTCGGCAACAAAAGGGGGGAAGGATCGCAAACATCGTTAAAATTAGGAAGCATTAAAATTTCGATACATTAGAATTGGCAATTCGGCAATAAAAGGGGGGAAGGATCGCAAACATCGGTAAATTAAGAAGCATTAAAATTTCGATACATTAGAATTGGCAATTCGGCAATAAAAGGGGGGAGGATCGCAAACATCGGTAAATTAAGAAGTCACGACAATTTTCAATCGGCATTTCGGCACTCCGGATTATTTAAAGTTTACGGGCACATGTTATTATCAAAAAAACCAGATATTTAGGCGAGAAATGAATGAGGCTAGTGCATAAAATCAATCAATTAGCGATGACTTGGCTAAATCATTTAGAAAACGGGATCCTACCTTAATTGTTCGGACGGGCAACGCAGCAGCTCGTGTTTACTCGTCGAATGTACAGACGCTAAGGAAGAATTTTTGGCGCTTACCGGTATACTAAAGGAACGTGAGGGGTCACATGGTCAGGGGGAAGGGCTGGCGCGCGCGAACTTAATTTCTCTAATTCGCAACGGTCGGGAGAAAGATAGCTGATTAGGTCCGCTTCTTATTCGTCCATCCTATCATCCTTCCTTTTCTTGGCTAGTCCTTATCAGCCGCTGCTGAGTGAGGGGCAAGAATCGTACCATTCATGCTTTCAGGGCTGGCTGTATCCTGGTGTCCAAGTGGAGAACGAGGAGCCCCCTTTTCTCCGTACTGCAGGTGTGGAGTGGGCTCTCCGATGCTCCCGATAAAAGAAAAAGAAAACACAAAAACATTTGTAGCGATAATTATTTGTAGGCGAGGTTACCTATTATCTCGTAGAATCTTGTAGTAACCGCCTCGGTCAATCCTCGCCAGGAACGTGCCTTGGATCTCAAACGACAAAAAAAAGTATATAATCCATACTATCCTTAATGGCAGAATCATCTATTCCACCTTGGATGTCACAAGGATTAGCGATAAAAATCCAGAAAATTATGTGGGGACCGTTCATGCAAAGATCTGATGAAGGTGAAGGCGGCGATGGATCTCATCGATCGTTGCGTAGGTGGTGGCAATCTGCCTGGCTCTCGCTCGAGACCGCGGAATTAAGAAATTAAATAACAAAAGAAATTGAAACAGCCCTATATTCTTAAAATTACAATTATACAAATATACATGAGAGTAGCCAAATAATACGGTAAAACATGAAATAAAATAGAATAAATAACAAAAACATAACAAAGAGAGGAGTGCCGAATTTTCCTACTCTCGGTGTGAACACGAGAGCAATTTCTTAAGGGTAATTTACAAAACTTGAATTTGTGAGTTGCAGCATGTCTGCAACGTCACACCACATACCTTGCAGCCACTCTGCCAGTTCACGTTTCGCTTCGTAATCCATGTGGTCTCCTTTGAATATTTTTCGGTTGTTATCCGTCCTCCGAAACAATCAGTCCACTTAAACTTTTCCGTTCGTCCCGGAACCCGTCAAGCCAAGAGTAAGAGCCTTCCTCTCGTTCCTTTCTTGTAGGCGCACTCCGTTCTCCTTTCACAGCCGCTGATTGGTTCGCCTCGCGGTCCAGCGCGATTCCTCATTGGCCGCCAGAACGCTGCTTATGATATGGCCGTCTTCTGGTTGTTTCCAGCATGGCCGCCTTCTGTGTACATCAACATGGCCGCCTTCTGGCCGCTTATAACATGACTGTCTGTTGAGCTAGTGACCATAGTGGTGGAACTCCCATGTATAGTTTTGAAGGCATTATGTTTTACTGTTCGCGGGAACCGCTAGGTGGCGCTAAGAGTCAGTACAATGCAATGCGCATGTGTAACCATAATATTTTCAAATATTTCGAAATCTCGAAATTGGACATCAGTCGAAGTGTCAAATTGAATTTGTTGGGTTAACCTCCCAGTGGGCACAAAACCACGAACATCCCAAGAACGTCCTTTGGACGTTCCTTGGAGTCCAATGTCATGCCAATCAACGACTATAAGACGTCAAATGTCCTAAAGATGTCCTAAGTACGTCTAAAAGCCATAGAAAATTCCCGGGACATCTTTCGTACTGACATTAGACGTCTCAAGCGCATCCCTAGGATGTCGAAAAGATATTTTCCAAAAGACGTCTCGCAGGGATGTCCCGAAGACGTCTCTAGGACATTCTTAATCTTTTTGCCTACTGGGCTTGTTGTATTAAATTTGATTGGTAAGTATTGAATTAAAAAAAAAAACATTTGCTTCATTTGAGGTTACTTTGTTGTTTTCATATTTCGAAGCAGTAACAAATAAATTTAAAAGGGTATAAATAAAAGTCTTTTTGAGAGATTAGGAAGTTTTTTCTTCAGCAAATTTTGTCGTTTATAAAAATTTCTTTATTAGAGAAATAGAAAATATTATTCTAAAATATAATCTCAAATGTAAAGCCAATTAATTCTTTACATCACAACAAATCATACTTCTAGAATTTAGATATATATTTTACGTATGAACAATCTTTTTATATTTATAAATTTTGATTATTTTGAAAGTTTATTTACACGAAATTAAGTGAAATTTAATATTTACAAGAATTTGGGAAAAGCAGAGTTTAGAAACAATTGCTCTCAGGGATTTGTAGGTTTATTTACTTATAGTGTCCGGGGGAACCGCTAGATGACGCTGATTTTGAACCCAAGTCTTCAAAATGATACATGGGAGTGTCACCACTATGCTAGTGACCGATTCGTGCTGCTCCTCGTGGTCCGTAGTGGAATCTCGTTTTGGTGTCGGTTGCGTCTGGCCTGAGGGTAGTCTACGAGTGGATCACAGTAACCCGGCACCTTGCTCCCAACCCCCCACCACAGTGCAGTTTTCCTTGGTCTTTACGGCGAAGAACGTGGTGTGGCGCAGCTGACGTCTGGCGGTTTATTCAAAGACACTACGTTTAAAATATTATTGTGACAATAGTAAAGATGGAGTTAAAAAATTCTCATTGATATTTTTATGAAGAAGGAAAGAATGATTTCATAGATAATCAAAACAAAATTAGTCTATTTTGCACATAGTTTATATTTCAGGCTATTATAATTGCACAGTATTGTCATAAATTTTAATCAAAAAGATACATTTCCGAACAAACAGATCAATTTTCTACTAAAAAATACGAATTTTCAACGAAATAAGTACATTTTTAACCAAATAGTTGATTTTTTAAACTAAAAATATCAGCTTTTACCCAAAAATCAAACAGTTGAACTTTCGTTGAAAAAAATTAATTTTTAATATAAGAAAACGAATCATATATAAAATATTAGAATTTTCTACCAAACTCTTGAATTTTCAAGGCGAAAAAGACGAATTCCCTATAGAAAACATTTGAATTTTCAAGGCGAAATAGACGAATTCCTTATAGATATTTCCACTTGAAAAAAATCAATTTAAAAACACAAATCTTCTGTAAAACAAATAAAATTTCTATACTACTTTTTTTCTGGTGCCCTAGAACAATAAACATGGTCGAAGTCCGTATGAATATGTTCGCTAATATTTTCATCGCTCATTAAAACTTCTCCAATAGAAATCATCTCCATATGCCGTTTAACAATAAATTTTTAATAAAAATGTAGGTTAAATAATAATTTGTATGCCTTAGGAAAACTAGATCTGATGATTATAAGTGCTGCCTCAAAAGTGTAAGTTCAAAACATGAAAAAAGACTTTAAAATCTTCCTTAAAACAATCTCTCCATTCATAGCAACAATTAAATAAAAATTTTTCACACAAAAATTCAAGTTAGAGATTAAAAGATAATACCTCAGTCAAATTTTTAGTTAATTACGATATGGTACGTCGACTTTCATGTAATATAGTCTGCTATCAATATTATGTTTGAAAGAATCATGTTGACTGGATATTTCTAACTATTTAACAAAAAGACCATAATTTTTAATTCACGATAGACACCAGAAACTTAATTAAAAAATGTATATGAATATTTTTATTATATCTTTAAAGGAGGCAATAAATGATTTTTGAAGATGCGAAATACGTAAAATCAAAAAGCGCCATTCGATTCAACAATTGAAGAGTATATTTTTCAATTAAAAAATTATTTATTGGATTTTCTCTTACTAGTTTTACAATGATTCTATGACAAATCAATTATTTTTTTATTTTGAAAAAATTATTAAAATTTTAATAAAAAATCTAATTTTTTATTTCTATCAAAGATTTTATACGATAATGATAATTTTAATTTTTCAATTTCTGAGAACGCTGTCATTCTACCTAATTTCGCGAATTCACATTTTGGCCGCATTGAAAAAATATAATGGCCTACTTGAGATAATTTGAACTAAACTAAAAATTCAAATTCGAATAAAAAAAACGGTAAGTAGTAAATTTCAATCAATGCAGATTTTGACTATGCTATATGGATACATATCTCCGCACACTTCTTTTATTTTTGTGTTCCTGTGTATTTTGTAGCCTATTAACTGCCAATAAAAAGCATACAGAAATTAATTTTTAATAAAGTAGTTCAACTGTAAAAAAGGAGTTAAATGTTCAATCTAAAAAGATAGTTTTGACAGAATAAGATTTAAAAAACGATGTTTTTGCCTATAAATCATGGTAATAGGTATTGACTTATATCATGGGACAGCTTCTCCGCATGAAATCGTTGTAAATGTTTATTTAAATTTGAATTTCGCGTGAACTCTACATTGCAAATCGAACATTGTAATATTTTTGGTTCAAAAACTTTTGGCACTGCATGGCATAGTTGTAAGTGTTCCTTCAAATTTATTTTCTCCGTGAATTCCGTGTCACAATTTGAACATTTAAATTTTGTTTCCTCTTTTGGTACTTTATGTACCTCTTGTAAATGCCTATAAAGGGTTAGTTTTGTAGAAATGATAACTTTGCAGTGCTCGCATTCCATTTTTATTGTTACTAATAATCGGAAGATTCAACCGTACCGTCATTAGTTCACAATAATATGGGTTAAAATGTACCGCCAGGCAACAACCGCGCCACACCACGGCTTCTTCCGTAACGACCATGGAAAACTGCATTATGGTGGGGGGTTGGGAGCAAGGTGCCGGGTTACTGTGATCCACTCGTCGTTGGAGACGATCATTCACACACCTTCACCCCCTACTCTTTAGCCCAGGCACCCGTTTTCGCGCACGCGCACCGTGCGCAACTCTCAGTCCAGCGTCCAGCTCGAAATTAGTTCGCTTCTCTAATCTGCTAATTTTTTATGTCTGCGTATCCTTATTTTCGATAAAAAAATGGATTCAGAAGAAAACAAGGGGAATTCCGTTATAATCAAGTTTCAGTGCAAATGTTGCGATGACAGTTTTGCAACGAAGAATACCCTACAAAGACACGTCAGAGGGAGATCCATGCTCCAATAGCTTTAACCATTTTTTTATGATAAGGCTTCATTTGTTTTTGTTGATTCAACTTGAAATGTTTTAGGAAAGACTCCTAGCTGTCATATTTTCATTATTGCAGAAACTTTTAGTTATATAGACAATTTTCATAAAAAAATTGTTTATATAATCAGTAATTATTGTCATTACGAAAAATATGGCAGCAAGGAATTTGTTTTTCTAGACTTCTCCTCCCTGGGATTCAATGCACAGAGGTCTTTTACAGTTTGAAATTCTTTTTGAATATTTCTTGAATTTACTCGATTTTTTTATTGTTCATTTTTACCAAATTGAATCGTTTTGCTTCATGGTATTCTACACTATTTTTCGAAATTTTACGATATCGTTTGAAATTTTTTGAAATCTTTAAATTAATTTTTCAAATTAAAAATCAATTTAATTTTTCTTAGAAACCTAATGATTTTTTTCATTTTCCTGAAGCCTTACATTTTTAAATAACTTTATAAGTTTTAATTCTTCTTCAATCGTTTCAAAACTTCTGAATATCTTTTAAACTTAATCAGATTCTTTTCTTAAATGATCTGATATGACAAAATTGCAAGATTTCGCTTTAAAATCTTTTACTCTTTTTAAAAATTTTAGGAAATAATTTGAAATATTTTGTAATCTTCTTCAATTTTCTCTTTGAATTCATAAAAAAAATCATTTAGAATTTTCCCATGAATCTTGAGAACACTTTTCTCATTCTCTTGACACCCTGACAAATTCAGTTTACCTAAAAATTGTTTAAATCCTGAAAAATAAAAATGGTCATGAAGTCTTCCATATTCTTTTTCCACACATTTTGAAATCTTCAAAACTTGAAATTCCCAGAAATCTCAACAAACATTACTCTCCTAAAATCTTTAAAAATTATTAAAAAGCTTGTAAATTTTTTTCTTCGAATTCTTCGAAATAAGTTTTTGCCCATAATTTCATTTTTCTTATCTCTTTGAAAATGTAAAAAAGTTTACAAATTATAGTGTCATAGCAAAATGTTAAGAACATAATTATTTTCCAATACTAAACAATTATTTACAATTTGACATGCAATTAAAAATGTTACGTAATCGGGTCAAAAATCCCCTCCCCCCCTCACGTAACAGACCGTAACGAAACACGAACTCCCTCCTCCCTGTTTAATGTTACGTCATTTGTGAATGATCCCTTTCTCATATTGTCCCAAACCATTTAAGGCCATGCAATGAGTATAACAGCTGATCGAGTCAGTCCTGAGATAAATATTTTTCACACATATTTAAAAATAAAAGTTTGAATATCGCGGAAAAATTTTCCGAAAATATTAAAAAATAGTAAATGACCATTTGCGGCAAGGCACAGAGTTGAGAGAAGAAAAAAGTTTATTTATGAAAATTATAAATATTGACCGATGCATTTCCGCTTCAGTATCATGCAATCTGTTTTACCCACAGACCCGTGGAAGTGCGAAGTTGCTTGCTGCGATAGTGCTGCTCTGAAACAGCTGATACGTATTTCAGACACGCACAAAATGGAAAACTTCTTGTAGTGTTCTGGAGCACGGTCGGTATTTCTCCAAATTAGTACAAAACTTTTTTCACAATTCCAAATATTTAGGACCAGAGCCGCCTTCCTTCGACCCTTCTACTTAGCGTGCTAAATTTTCAGAACGATATCTTCTTCCGTGCGATATCTTCTTCCGTGCGGACGTAAGTTGACATGGGAAAGTATCGATATAGCTTCCAGTTTTATTTTATTCGGAATTTTTTTTTCAAAACTTCCACCAGAAAAGACCAGAGCCGTAAACATTATTGTCTCTTCTTTCATTTCCCAAACTTTGAGCGCGATATCTTATTTCTTTTGGACGTAAGTTTACATTGCAAATTTGAGGACTAGCTTGGTCACGTGACCCTCTCGTTACATGGCCTTAAATACTAAAATGTCCAAACAATTGCGCGTAAAAATTTCAAGATGCACAATTTGATATTTCAACCCATATAAAGGGCAATTTTTCTCGTTTAAGGGTAGTATCTTTTCCGTCATTCAATTATCATAATAAATGTTAAGATTCATAACAGATGAGGGATAAATAAAATCATATTTTGATGATTTTTACTGAGTTACTTATCATGATTCAATTGAATTATATCTAAAAAGCCTAATTTTGATTCATCTTTCATACTTTGAAGGTTCGATTTGACCTATAGACATTTCGGGAATAATAATTAAACTAACAACAAGATGTGAAGATGAAATAATGTGTCGTCTACTTCTGATTTTCAAGCTTTATGTTTACAAACTCTCACAAGTCAAACGCGTCAGGCGAATAAGTGACACAAGGCACGAGCAGACAACCAGTTTCGAGCTGGAAGCCGCGCGCGCACACGGGTACTTGAACTTGGGCTAAAGAGTAGGGGGTGAAGGTGTGTGAAAGATCGGCTCGTCTCGTGGTAGTCTGATCCCTCTTTGGCTGCTGGTACGTAATGGCTGCCACCCAGTTAGCGCTTGCTGATTACCATGGCAACGGAGCAGCGCGAACTCTCCTGGCGTGCGTGGGACTGCAGCGTCGTGTCTGTTGCGTCCCATCTTCTCGTTCTGCTTCTTTGGCTACTGGTGCGTGATGGCCGCCACCAAGCTACAGATCACTGGTTACCATGGTAATGGGTGCAGCGCGAACTCTCTTGGCATGCGTGGTCGGTTATTTACCTAGTCCTTATTACTAGTAATGGATACAAAAAAACAATGGACGAATGTCGTAGCCTAGTCGCTATCTTAGACTCGGATCTTGGCTAGACGGTAAGTTTACTTTTACGCAGTTTATTCGAGCCGTTCTTTCCTCACCTTCGGAGGTTAGTTACAGCTTCGGCGAAACACTGGAAAGTTGTATTACATCTTTACGAGTTTTCCAAAAACCTCGTTACAAGTTTTAAATTAGCTTCTCGTAATCGTTTGAAGAGTCTTCTGGCCTTCTTATTATGCTCTTCCAGGGTTTCGGAGTTTATAACGATGTCGCCTAAGTAAACAAAAGCCTTAGTTCCTAGCATTCCTTTGAGGGCCGTGTCCATTGATCGCTGGAATATAGCGAGGGCGTTATTTATAGCATTTTCAAAATCCCCCCAAAAAAACGAAAATTTACATTTTGAGCGAAAGAAAGCACGATATGAAAAAATGGCAAGAAACGAAAAACTTTACTTTTTGAATGCTCAACAAGAATGTCTACTTGCTACTACTACTTTCTACTTTCGATGAAAATTCAAAAAGTTAGAACATTTGCAAAAAAATTTAGACCATTGTTTTCAAAATTCAGAAATTCTATGGACGTCTGTCCATAGTACTCAGAAATGTAAACAATTTATACCTACGTTTTGTTCGATAAAAAGAAAATTGTCCGAGTTATAGCATTTTCAAAATCGAAGATTCCAATTTTGATGCACACAAAATAATGAATTATTACATTCTCATCATAATAAGAAGGTATTGATTTTATGTGAAAAATGACTTTCGTGGATTTCATCAAATGTCGACGTTTTGAGACCCCCTGAGTCAGAAAAAATAGTTTTTACGTCGGTGTCTGTCTGTCATCGAGTTCGTTAACCAGCTATTTCGGATGGAAATTCGAAAAGTTAGAGCATTTTCAAAATTTTTAGACCATTTTTCTCAAAATTAAGGAATTCTATGGACGGCTACCCATAGTTCTCAAAAATTCAAACAATTTATTTCGAATGACATTTTTCGATAAAATGAAAATTTACAGAGTTACAGCATTTTCAAAATCCAAAACAAGAAACGAAAATTAACATTTTCAGCCAAACAACGCACGATACGAAAAAATGTCAAGAAGAGAAACATGTTTCTTTTTGCTCGTTCTACAAGATTATCATAACGACTTCCTGAATTTTCTTGAAAAGACATTCTATGTGTATCAGAGACAAAGAAAAAGGGTTGTGAAAGTGGAAACATAGAAAATGGGGTGTTGAAAGGAGGTTTTGAAATATGGTCAGGAGTAGATAGCGAATCACATTGTAGTCGATTTGATTATGAATGAAGAAGCAAGACAGCATCTCGAAGATCAAGGATCAAGAGATGTCAAAGACGCCTTCTGGGACACTTTAAATGATACAATAAGTAATTGCGATCATGGTGAAAGAATCATTCTGCTAGGAGATGTGAACGGATGGTTCGGTGTCCAACGTCAGGGTACAGATACAGAAAGGGTGCTAAGTAAGTCTGGGGATCCAACAAGAAAAAATTGTAACAGGGAAAAATTATTTAGCTTATTCTTAGAAAAGGGCATATTTATTACAAATGCTTGGTTTAGACATAAAATGATCCGCACGAACACCTGGCGAAAAGAAAATAGCCACAGTATAATTGATTTCGGTTTTGCGGATGAAAGGCTAAGAGAACTAGTAAAAGATACAAGAGTCATGATGGACTCTCAATGCAATACTGACCATAACCTTTTAGTCCCCAAAATAAACTTAGGGCCGATTCGACTGGGGCTTTACAGGATGAAAGTACATCAAAATCTATTAGGGGCGTATTTTTTCTTTCGATCTAATGGGCCTTAGTTTTCGAGATATCGAGGTTCGAGTATTTGCGCTCGACTCGCCATGGCGCGCCACTGCAGAGCGGGTGGAACCTGGACTCTTGGCGCTTACTCACAGTCCGACACTAATTTTGTGATGAACGGAAAGTCCAAAGGATTTCTATAAAGCTTTTTATTACGTAGATTGCCAATCGTAAAACAAAAATAATGCATCACGTGAAATTCAAAAAAAAAAACGGGGTCAATAAGTAAGAACAAAAAAAAATCTGTTGTCCCTTCTTGGAAAAGTTGTTAAACACATAGTCCGGTGGATAGTGACTATTTTTTAAGTGAATCATGCAAATCAATTTACAAGCAATTTTATTTTTTGGTTGGTATACAAACTCTTAAAAAATTTTAAAGACAAGAAAGCATCCACATGTTATTATAAATATAAAATTATATTTTCCGTTCAAACTATGCAAGATACGGAAAAATGCTAAGAATAACCCAAGATGTTCATCTTAAAAATATCTATAAATTTATATTATATTGTATATTATATATTGGTTTTTTAAAGCAATATTTAAACTCGGTTTTTTTACTCTTATCGAATATTATTTGCAAATATTTAACATCATAAATAATAATGTTATTAAAAGGCATTAGATAATAAATCAAACTGTGCATAAGATGCGAAAGAAAGTTTTAAAATAAAATTATTTACGTTAAAAAGATCTACGAGTTTTCTTACAACCATTTTTCATTAGGACGCATATTCTTTTTAATTATAAAAAATAACACTGACATTGAAAAATTATGAGAATGTGCCCGCACAGTGGGTAGAATTTTGTATAACAAGAAAATGTCCCAAAGGAAGCTACATAAATATTTTCAGCTACTTTATTTAAAATTTCTTTTTTACATAAATTTTCACGAAAAGCTGATAAATGTTTTTTAAAGTAAATCATCTAACTTCTTCATCATTATTACCTTATTTCAGTTCACTCACATTCATTTAGTTGATCAACATAAACTTCAATTGAATAGGACTTCATATTTATCACATTCGTTTAGAAAATATAACGCAGGCGCGCCCACAGCATGTGCTCCGATTATATAGCTGCACAAAATTCATACTTCATGTAAAATTATAAAACTTTTTTGTGAAAATAATAGTTACTGGTGCTAGTTTATATATTTACGAGTGTTTTAAACAATTTAAAGTGTCTGCTCGATGCTCTGTAGTGTTGATGGAATGCTTCGTTTTGTTTTTGACAACATAACCTCACTTCAGTGTTATGCCTACTACGGATAAATTTATAAACAATTTATTTATTGGCGTTTGGGTCGTGAGATTGTTTTTATACAAAATCTTATCGTTTCGTGTAGTCCATCTATTCTTTTTTCCTCCCTCCGACAACTGGTTTCTCGTGACACGTGATTCAATCCTAACCTCACTCTCTCATCGCAAACTTTGCTCCAGCTTCAATTAGGATTGTCACAATTCATCATGCCAGATTCCAAAAGAACCTGTAAACAGTGTAACTCGGGAATAGATGGGGACTCCTTTATTTGTCCCTGTGGTATGCATTACCACCCTGGGTGCATCGCCCTGGCTACCAGTCAAAAGACTGGAAAAAGAAAATGTTGTGACTACAAACCTAGGTCCAATTCTCCTATTTTTCGAAACGCTACACAACTGGATTCTGCTAAAGTCACTCCAGTGACTAAATCTGACCTAGAGAAGTTACTAATCGATAATATGAGCAAAACTTCTTCTCTCCTGGAAAATCATAGAGCCTCTATCTCCGCCGAGCTCAAGGACTCGACAGATGCTATATCCTCCAAACTCAACACTCTCGGTGGCAACCTGGATCTTGCCCATGAACGCATCGACAGCCTAGAAGTCAAAGTCCAGGAACTCGAAAACAGGACCGTCGACAATGAAGCTTACTCGCGCTGTATTGTGGAGATGACAGACAGGATGGAACGTAAGCAAAATTTAATTCTATTTGGTTGCCCTGAAGCTAACAACGCCTCTGATACCTCCCAGACTGTCTCACTAAACTGAGTGATATTATAAATAACTATTTAAAAAATATTGATCATGATCACGACTCGAGCAACATCAAATTTTATAGAATTGGTAAAAATCGGCAGACCTCTGGACCTCCACGCACAATCAGAATAATTTTCAAAGCCGAACATTTTGCCAAACAATTCTTCAAAAATATTTAATATGGAGAAAGGAGCGTCCAAAACTAGATGCGTCAGGCGAAATGACTCTCTCACAAGATCGCACCCAGGCACAGCGAACCCGTTACAACGAACTGAAGAAAATATTGGAGGATCGTCGTGCTCGTGGAGAGCAGCATCTGAAGATTATGGATCATCTAGGGGAACCAAAAATTATTCTGTCAAAACCACGTACAATCAATTCAACAACTCAGCAAGCAGTCAACAGTACTCAATAAACGCATCTATTCCAGGTATCGCTCAAACACATATAGTTGACGTAAGTTTGTTAAATGACATATCTTTATATTACCAAAGTGTGCGGGGCATTAACACTAAATTTTTCTTGTTACTTACATCTCCAGAAATTTTTAATTACGACTTTTTAATCTTCTCCGAAACTTGGCTAAAACCTCAGGTACATTCTGCTGAATTTTTTGATTTAAATTTTGTTAACGTCTACAGAGATGACAGGCTGGATAGAAGTGGTGGGGGTGTACTTATAGCCGCAAAGTTAAGAATCGTTAACGGTTCAATAGATGTAAGCTCTATAATAAGTGCCGTACCTAAAATTAATATTGTGGCTATTAAAGCTATCATTGAGGATATGCCGTTCATTATAATAGCTACATATATCCCTCCAGATACTACAGTTCAGGAAATCGAATCTTTCTTTGAAGCCACGTCATCTCTATATCCCATCTGGAATTGTAAAGCATTAATTGTTGGCGATTTTAAAATGCCTAATCTTAAAAATTATGTTCTCGTTCAACAACACTACCATTCTACGTCAGAAACTTAGCTCAATGTAAGACACCTATAAATAAAATGTGTGCGATGACCAATAATTTTTTTAAATCTAATGCGTCGCTTGATTTATTTAATATGCCATTGAGTAATCTGCGAACAGCTATTGAGGCTTATGTCTAGCCCTACTTATATTTTCCTTAACTAATTATTTTTAAGCTTATTTACCTTCGATTATTATTTTTACTATTCTTAATTATTTCTTAAGATAAGTAATCCTGTAATTGGTCTATGACTGTTGGATAATAAAAATAAAAAAAAAACGAAAAAATTACTACTAATTGCGTGCTGTTGGCGTGTTGTGGGTGTGGTGAGCCCACACTTGTAGTTATTTACTACAAGAAACTATCCACCTAGAAACACTAACTGAATCGGGTAGTGTGACGCCTACCCCGAAAGGGAAATGGCTTAAGGGGATTTATCAGCGTTATGAAAAAGGAATTCCAGTTTCCGGCCGCACGGTTGAATATTCTGGTCTGATATTTCGCATACCTCATCTAAATGCTTTTCCCTTTGGTGGTTAAGTCTCGGTTTTTTGAATTTTTGTTTAGATTTAAAGTTATAAACAAATAGAAAAGAAGAATAGAGAAAAAATGCAGTGACGCTCAGTACTAGCTGAGTTTGTATTTTCGATGCCTGCGAGTCAACCCTCGTCAAACCTGCAAGGTCGGCTTCGAGCAGACACCCCGTCGCGCGAGTGGAGACACTCGAGCGCGTCGAATTATCCGGAACGAATCATCCTCCTCATTGTTATGAGATGCAGTCCGGTTCAAAAAACTGAAATTACGAAAGCGTCGCGTGATTGAATTTTAATTAGGATACATAGTTTATTTAAACAATTGTAAGAAAGTGAAAAAAGATTAATGAAAATTGGTTAATATTTGCAGAAATAATAGAAATTTTGAAGTGCACACGATAGTATGCAGAGATACACCACAGAATGGGAGAAACGAATTTTTTTCGTTCAAAAGGTCTACAGCCTTCAATTTTGCCCCAATCCGCAATTCCTTTTTTTTTTAAATTGAAGAGCGCTAAATTTCCAAGAGCACCTTAGTCAGAGATTCTTGCATTTTCATTTATTTATTTATTTATTTATTATATCTTTACTCGAAGTATGAGAAAATAGAGATTTTTCATAAAATCATTATTTACTCTTAAATAGCGGTTTGCATGCCATGAAAATCATCCTAAATCGATGCAATAGTACTCCCAGATAGCAAATAATTTGATTATTGTCATTAATTGTTATAAACAACAAACATGAGGTTAAACGTCGATCGATTTGAAGAGGAAAAATTATTTTATGTATCATTACTGCACTTTATTTTCGATTCCTCTTACACAATTGCACGCACAGAATCTTACGCATACGATGGCACTCTTAAACGCTTTGAAAAATCGACCCAGAGCTTAGCAGAAAAATCTGAGTGGTTCCGTAGCTCATTTCACTTACGCGTGCGCTAGATTGAGGTTTTAGGACAGGTTGTAGGTAATCAGGAAGGTTCGACGATTTTTCAAAGCGATTGAGAGTACCATCGTATGTGTAAGATTCTGTGCGTGCAATTGTGTAAGAGGAATCGAAAATAAAGTGCATTAATGATACATAAAATAATTTTTCCTCTTCAAATCGATCGACGTTTCACCTCATGTTTGTTGTTTATAACAATTAATGACAATAATCAAATTATTTGCATTCTGGGTGTACTATTGCATCGATTTAGGATGATTTTCTTTGCATGCAAACCGCTATTGAATAGTAAATAATGATTTTGTGAAAAATCTCTATTTTCTCATACTTCGAGTAAAGATATAATAAATAAATAAATAAATGAAAATGCAAGAATCTCTGACTAAGGTGCTCTTGGAAATTTAGCGCTCTTCAATTTAAAAAAAAAAGGAATTGCGGATTGGGGCAAAATTGAAGGCTGTAGACCTTTTGAACGAAAAAAATTCGTTTCTCCCATCGTGCGGTGTATCTCTGCATACTATCGTGTGCACTTCAAAATTTCTATTATTACTGCAAATATTAACCGATTTTCATGAATCTTTTTTTCACCTTCTTAGAATTGTTTAAATAAACTATGTATCCTAATTAAAATTCAATCACGCGACGCTTTCGTAATTTCAGTTTTTTGAACCGGCCTGCATCTCATAACAATGAGGAGGATGATTCGTTCCGGATAATTCGACGCGCTCGAGTGTCTCCACTCGCGCGACGGTGTGTCTGCTCGAAGCCGAGCTCGCAGGTTTGACGAGGGTTGACTCGCAGGCATCGAAAATACAAACTCAGCTAGTACTGAGCGTCACTGCATTTTTTCTGTATTCTTCTTTTCTATTTGTTTATAACTTTAAATCTAAACAAAAATTCAAAAAAACCGAGACTTAACCACCAGAGAGAAAAGCATTTAGATGAGGTATGCGAAATATCAGACCAGAATATTCAACCGTGCGGCCGGAAACTGGAATTCCTTTTTATAACGTTGATAAATCCCCCGTTTTTGATATTTTTTTGATATTGACCCTTTTTTTTTTTAATTTGACGTGATGCATTATTTTCGTTTTACGATTCGCAGTCTAGGTAAAAAGAAAACTTTATAGAAACGATATAGAAATCCTTTGGACTTTCCGTTCATGCCAAAATTAGTGTCGGACTGCCAGTGAGCGCTAAGTCCAGGGTCCCCGCTTTGCAGTGGCGCGCCATGGCGAGTCGAGAGCTCGAGCGCAAATACTCAAATCTCGATATATCAGAAACTAAAACCCATAAGATCGAAAGAAAAAATATGCCCCTAATGGATTTTGATGTACTTTCATCCTGTAAAGCCCCAGTTGAATCGGCGATGTCCATCTCGCGTCCATATACGCTGAAGTAAAGGAATTTCCTTCCTCATTTTGAATCAAATACAAATTTAGTCATTTTTATCTAAGGGCATAGAAAATAACATATGGTCTTGATGAGAATGTGTTCCTTAGGGTGGGTAGAACCTTAAATAAATTAGTTCTTTTTTTTATGTAAAACTGACATAATTAAACGAAAATCAGGCCATAACGATGAAACTTACTTATAGCCCGCGAAGCGCGCAATAATGAGCACACGAAGTGCGAAACCCTAGAGGAACCGAGCTTAAAGCGTCAGGCAAATGCGTCCAAGCGCGAAGCGCGAGCTCCAACAGGTGCGCGGCCTAGGCGCGCTCAAACTTGCGAGCGAAGCGCGGGATTATTTTTTGTTGGTTTTGCTTCGTAAAGATTCCATTATTATATAAAGTCCTCAAGCCTGGGATGTCTGTACGTAAATTAACTGATTTTTTGTTCTTTATTATTTGAATCATTTCGAGTATCTCTGTTTTAGTTTTATTTTTTCGATGGCCAAAATAATGGGATTGTTGTAACCAAAAGTGTGAAACATAGTGATGGCATGTTTTCCTAAGGCTGTTTTTAGTACAAAAGTTGCTTACATCTCTTTTATACTCTTTTATTCTTACTGTAAGTTCTCTTTGAGTTTGACTTTGTAGACCCATCCACATTTGTTACAAGTTAATTGATAGACGACTTGCGTTTTATGGATTTTGAATATGGGATCTTTTTTTGGATTTATATAATTTCTAAAGTTTGTTACCAGTTTTTAAAACTATTGATTGTTTTGAAGCATTAAAAATGTGTTAAGTTTTTTTTTTTAGAAAATATCAGCGTATGGGAAGACCATCACTTTTTTCGGATCGTCATTACTTTTACTCTCATGTTGATTGTTAGTGTTATTATCAACATCGAAGATATTACATAGTCTAAGACTTGTTTTACAGGCTATGAGTTTTTCTGGATATCCATTTTGTATTAAATTTTTTTTGAATAAAGCTGAATTTTCTTCGTGGAACCTTCGATCGGCTAGTTTTATGGCCCTGTCTACCAAAGACTAAATTACGCCTATTTTCACAGAGATTGGATGATGGGAATGCAAGTGATGATAATGACCTGGCCGTGTAGGTTTGCGGCACCAAAATAATAATACGGAACAAAAAATCAAATACTTTACATACAGACATCCAAGGCTAGAGCACTTTATATCATAATTTAATTTTCACTAAGCAAAACCAATAAAAAAATAGTCTAATATAACTGAAGTGTACTATTCATTTACGTTTAGAATTTAATTTGGTTTAAATTGAGGATATTTCGTTCTTGCGATCGCGTGATCGTCAGTACCACGTGACTGCAATAACCCACTTCATCAACAATATTTTCATCTCAGTACATAACCTCAAAAAACTGCAAGAGATTGCGTCACCGCGTTGGTCCCTGCTTTATTTCAAAATTTTTCTTATAAATAACATCTACAATATATTAACAGAAACAAGAATTTGGAAAATAGCACTTCAAAAATTTTCCATGAGCAGTTTGGGGTTATGTTCTCCACTATGCAACTAAAAGAGTTCCATTCTAGGCATGGATGTAAACTTCAAAAATATCTCGAAACCTCAGCATGTAATTCTTCGAAACACTTAAAGGTTTAAGCCATCTTTCACTTTTTTCTCATTTATTTAGAATTTTTGACTTCGATCCAAACAGGGTATGTTATTTGTTCTTTCGCTTTGTTAAAAAAAATTATTTACGATTTATCCCCTGTATCCCTCTTTATAGTCTTGAAGAGGAACAGGTACCAGTCCGCAACGTTGACTAAACTGGACCTAGAATAAAGGATTTTTTTGACCGTGAGGCCGTATAAGTTTTTTATTATATTTAGAGCATCGGTCGCCTAAGGTTATATATATATATATATATATAAAATTTAACATTTACTTTTTACATAACACTTATTGTTAATAAATAATGACAGAGAAATGCTGTACTATTTACAGTAATGTAACTAATCAGTCACATTTTATTAGTCGTTCGTCATAATGAACATTAAATTATGCCTATTTTTAGTGTTCATATTCTTTGGGAAAATTCTCTCTCATTAACTGGACAAACTCTTAGTTTAAGCTCTTAAAATTCAAAAATCAACCGCCCAATTATATGCCATGCAAAGCCTTTCACGAACCAATTATCGTACAGTGTCAATGCCATTTAATGCTGTTTTGACATTTCTTTGAGGTTAGAATAGAATTATAATAATTATTCCATTTGCCCGTAAGAAAGAATTTAATTTAAATAATGTGTTGATTTTGTTATTTGCGATCATCTTCATAATATGAACTGTGAATATTTATTTCTCATTTTAAGTTTCATTCATTTTTTGTATGTAAAAAGGCAAACAATATTCATGCGCCGAAGACAACATTACCGGCATGATCCTTTACTTCGCGTTTCCAAACTATATCCTCATAAAAAGTGTACTTGACAAACTACTATTCCCGGTTTTAAAACGTAATCTTTCTTCGGAATCGCCTTTTTCCATTCCAAAAATCTATTCGCATCAGATGTAACAGTAAAATGCTGACATTTCTCTCTATTAGGGACATCGTCCCCCCCCCCCCCCCGAATTACAATGCGGTACGATACACCTGTGTCCAACCATTTTCAGATCGCAAAAACTTTCACTAAATAAATATATTCAATTTTGAACGCATACTATCACTTCATTATTGTCAATATAATACATTTTTAATTATAAATTATATTATCCCATAAGAGCACAAAAGGGACATAGTTAAAATTGTAGAATCCGCAGCTGCGCTCTATGTCGGATTTTTTCGATACTACCACTTGGAAGTAAATATTTACGGAAATATTTTCAAGGAGTTGTATAAACCTGGTTTGCTGTGGTTTGCTTGCATACGTCTACCCATTTCTCGCACGGTATTTTTTCGGAAAATGTAACAAATTCAACGTTTTCGAAAGGTAATTACCATAATTAATTTATGTAATCACGATATCACTATGCATCGGTTACAAAAAGTATCGCATTGTAACATTATCGTTTCTCTAACCGGAGATCAATTTTGTGTTCATCAATAATTTGAATTTAATTACAACTGCACTTGGCTGATTTTGTTTAAGGATTTTAATTTTACTAAATATTATACTAATTTTTAGTAATGGTAGTGTTGCATTTTAAACTTACCTCAATGATATTTATTCTCATTGAGAGATTCGTTCAATTTACATTTACTTTTTCCTGTTCAGTAAATTGCAACCAACTATATAAGTTGATTCCAATACTGATAGGACGTTAAAACTAGCCCTAAACATTTTATAACTAAACTTCATGATTAAATGAACAACAATTGCGTAAGATTAATTCTTACAATAAAAATTCCCACTAAATTTTGAATCATTATTTCACGACAAAATGAAGAATTGTAGATTCACTCAAGGGAGAGATGATTGCGTATTTTAAAATTAATTAAATCAATTTAGAAAATGCTCTTTTATAAAAACAATCAAGTAGGATTCTCCTCCAAAATTAATTGAAAAACCAAAATTTCCTTCGCACAACGAGGTCTTTATCATGTCATAAATTTCAAAGTCATTACGAATTATTTTCTGGTTCCAGTAAAATTTCTCATTTGAATTTCAATAGTTAATGCAACCATGCACAACGAGGCCTCCACAGATATGTGGATTTCAAAGTCGTTACAATAAAATTTGCACACACTAGATTATCATTCTATTTTCTGTTTAAATATGAAAGTAAAATTCCCCATTTGAATGTCAATAGTTAATGCAATCATGCACAACGAGGCCTCCACAAATATGTGGATTTCAAAGTCATTACAATAAAAATTACATACACTAAATTATCATTCCTTCAATTCAATTTGCCACACTAAAATGCAAACATGCACAACGAGACCTCCACAGATATGTGGATTTCAAAGTCGTTACAAAAATTTTGCACCACACTAATAAAATAATTTTAAAAAATCTTGAAACGCAATAACTTACGTCTAACTATCCGAATTCTTATGAATTAAAATAGTTTAGTAAACGAACCTTTTGAATAATCCCGGAGAATTCGTTAGAGGTGGCGCCCTTTCAATGACGCTTATTGAATTTTAATTTTTGTCTTCAATGACAGGTAGACCAATGATTGAATAAGAGAGGCTCCTTCCTCGCAGAGGGTTGAATCGGAAGGCATTGGTACCGATATCGGGATCGATATTTATAAGATACATTGTTCCCACGCTACCCCTACCTATCAGCTGATGGCGCGCGCAATCGATCGTATGATCGGATGATTTCTTGAATCCTCCCCTCGTTACACCTGCTTATCCATTTATGAGTCAGCGGCGTACCAATACAAATATCCGCCCGTGACTTTATACTTTCATTATAATTATGAACATAAAACGGACCGTCTCAGCGTGCATCACGAGAAAAGAATTGAACGAAACAGAAAATTCAAGGCATTATGTGATAAAAAAATTAAGTTGGCTTTGACAACATTAGATATAAAAGTAGGTTTAATACTCTCTTAAAAGTTAGACTTGTGCATAAAATAATAATTACAAAACTTGTGAAAATGGCACTAATAAATTTATTTTTGACAAAGCAGGATATTCAAAATTAAAAGCCACTTGAATCTGCTGCCAAAACAAAATCTTGTATTTTACATATGCGGTAGAAGAACGAGATGAAGAGTATGAATTTGATCACAAAACATTTGAATAAACAAAAAAGCTCGAACACAGTAGATTTGAATATTTTAAACAGTCGTACAGAAACTGTGTTTCACAACACTTCCACTCTTTGTTTAGAGACCTAATGGAATACAGAGAAAATTTATATTTCTGCAAAATTTAATGCGAGACAAAGGTTTTGTAAACGTATCAGGTAACTGTTCTTCTGACCTAACATAAGTTACACTGAAAGATCAATTTTCACAGATTCAGATTAACAAGACGTTTAGCACTCTACTTGTCTCCAAGTAGTTGTAGGATTCAATTCTTGAAGAAGTGTTTGCAACCAAATTACTTGTTCTAAAGCATCAGATTCGGAAATGTACTCTGCGTCAGTAGTCGATTTTGTGACACATTTCTGTCTATGTTAAGTTCATATGATTGGACCACAAGCCATAAATGTCACTTATCCCGGAGCTGAACGTCGACTATCCAGATCACCAGAAAATTCTGCTTCAGAGTAGGCTAAAACATTACCTTGATTTTGACTGTACTTGGTACCGAAATCTGTAGGTCCTTTCAAGTACTTCATAAAAAGTTTTACTGCAATCCAATGTTCCCAACCAGGATTCAATGAGAAACGACTAACTAGACTAACAACCTACATAATGTCTGGACGCAATATTATTGCTGCAAATATTAAGCTACCAACTGCTTTACGAAAAGGAACTTCACTCATATCTTTTGTTTCATCTTCAGTTACTGGACATTGACTTTTATGTAAAACGAACTTTGAATCAGCTTGTGTAGCATTCGATTTACAATCTTGCACATTAAATTTCTCTAAAATACGTGAGCTGTATCCTTTCCGACTCAAAAATATACTTTTTTCTTCCCTATTATGAATGATTTGCAGACCAATGAAGTAAATTCCGCTGGTAATCTTAATTCCAAATAAGTACTTGATTCTTCCAGGATCAAGTCAAGTATATGACTTCCTCGATACACTAACTCCTTACTGCGGATGACGTGTGTACACGTCATGGACTAGGTGGGCCTAATATGGTAAATTTTCAATGAAATCCATCCAGTAGAACGTCCCACATATTATGGGCCCACTTTGCGATTTTCAGCCTGCATAGTCAAGGGTTTAAGATACCATCATCAAGGCACAGAACGAGGACGACTTCTTCTTTGACGTTTGCATGGAAGATACATTTGTCAGCTTCAAATTGTTTAAAATTAAAGTTGCCAAGAAACTCGACAAATTTGTATTCCAGCAACATGGCACCTGCTTTAGATCACACAAACTTCTTTGTAACCTACACACTCAAGCAGGATTTAGATTACTGTAACCTTCCAGTTGCTTCATTTCGATTTCTTCATCTAAGTCTACATTAAGAAATGCCGTCTTCACATCAAATTGTTTAATTTCAAGATCCTTCACAAATGCTAGAGAAAGAAGCACTCGATTTGAGTTATATCATACTACAGGTGAAATGGTATCCTTGTAGCACACAACGAAGATTTACACACTACCTGGATTTAAATAGCTCAATACTACTGTCTGTATTATTCTTTAACCTTAAAAATCCATTTACAGTCTATTACTCAACGACCCTTTGGCAATGGTCCCAATATTCAAGTTTCATTTTCCATTAATGAAGTTATTTCTTCTCCCAAAACCTGATGTCATTGATCTGCTTGTTCTTTTTCCATTGCTTTGTTAAGCGTTTGAGGTTTATCTATGGTAGCTATATAACCCTGCCGATGAAACGGCATTGGCGAACGGCACAGGGTGGACAGTTCCGTTTCAGTAACTGTCGGTGCAGATTTCGGCCCCTAAACGGCACTCAGTGATGCGATGGTCATATAATGTTCCTATTGTATGGACGACCCCTAAGCCGGTGTGATCTAGGTATAAAGAAAGTGAAATGAATTGTGAAATTATATTAGAAGCAAGTAGAATTAAATGCATTTTATTAACAAATAAGAAAGGTAAATTGTTTTGAATACCTGCAACAAATTGGATAGATTAGAGTAAATTAAAAATCTGTTGAATAATGTTATTTGTTTTTTATTGAAATAGTAGCTTGCGATGTTCGATTTCTCGTGCCTTTGTAACAGATGCGAAATGCCCGATTCGCACACTAAGTAGGATCAGTTTTACGCGCGCTTCTTGAATTTAGCTAAATATGAATGCTGTTCTTTGATTGGCCATCAGCAGTGCGCGGAGTCAATCGGCCAGTTCTTCACACACTACTGATAGCCAATCGTCAAACCGCATTCATATTCAGCCACAGCTCTGCTTTTGTTCAAATGTCAGGTTAGACATTCACTCCAATGTTCAGGTTGTTAGTTTGTTACCAATGGTTACCACGTACATTACAGTAATAAATATTGAGTAATGAATTAAAAATTAGTTCAAATTATAGTGATTGTGAAAGTAACACTCCACTAGAAATCATCGAAGCGGCGATAACCGTGTATTTAAATTTACTGCCGGAAAAGTCAAAAATACAATTTACGACGAAAATTGAAAATGTCCCTGACGGGCCCTAGACCCCGTTAGGGGTTCGCCGCTGAACCTCAATTCGACTAATTTTTGGAATCGAACTTCTCACGCCCAGTTTCAAAAACTAGTATGTGAGACGCGTGGGCAATTTCATTAGACCGGAGTTTAATTTGTTTTCATTTGTTATTACATTCAAAAAATCAATTAAACATTCAAATTTACTTTTTTTTTCTGAAATGAAAAAATAAATTCACCGTTGTTATAATTTAACTTGTGTAGAAATTGTTGATGTAAGTTGTTGGCTTTAGGGTCAGGTGAATGGAAGCGAATTAAGTTCTTTCAAACATTTCAGCACACAATGGTGGCCCTCATCAGTGAATTTTATTAAATCTGTGAAAAGTACATAATATCTGGTAGTTAGGCAGTTTTACAACTGGAAGTGTTATTCATTGGTTGAAATCTCAGTTGTGGAATTATAAAGATTATTTAATTTAAAATTGGTATTTTTATTTAATTCTATTTAAAACTAATGTTAAATATTGCAACAGAATTTGTTTTCAAAACGTTGACTGAAGACATTGCAATCGAAAAATAAATTTTAAAAACATTTTTCTCCAGTGGCGTATATTTAATTAAAAAATGTTAACGTAATTTTATTTCTATCTGTTTTTATGAGAAATAGCCTTCAACACAATTTTTCGTTCAAGAGAGAAATAATGTTAAGTAAGTAATTCATATGTTGTCATGAGGAATCATGTCTGAGAGACTGAAATTTGGTTCCCTTGTAAATCTCACATTAGTATGAATATGAAATTGTGGGAAAAAAACCTTGTAGTTGAATAATTTAAAAAAATATTCCTTAAACAAGTTTCCATTTTTTTAAAGACAACAATATTTGTGTTGTTTTTAAACACAGCAGAAAGAATACAAATTTTGAAGCAACATTGCATTTTAACAATGATTCATTTAAAGCTCTTTTTTCTCCTTAATTTATCGCATGCAAATTATCAGAAGACACCCTAACGAAAGAATACTTTTTTAAAAAACATTTATTTATGTATTTATTTTTTCCCCTGACGTATATTGAATTAAAAATCTTGATTTAATTTTATATATATTTTTTGCTATTTTTCAAACAATCTGTTTATATGAAAAATAACCTTCCACACCACTTTCGGTGTACGAGAGAAATGATGTTAAGTAATTAATTTTTCTGTTGTCATGAGGAATTATGTCTGTGAAAGTAAAATTTTACTTAACTTGTAAATGTACTGACTTTTTTGTTGCCGTTAAAAATTATTTCTGTGACAGGATAATTTCAAAAATCAAAATGTAGTGAAAAAATTAAATTTCCAAAGAAACAGTATAGCTGAATAATTATTTTATTACGCTTTGAAATTTAAGCATTGCATCTAAAGCATTCACGAAATTATGTCACAAGCTGAGATTATCAAGAACAGCTTTATTTTGTATAAAAATTAATTCTTTCCTCACCGAAGACAAAATTGATGGACATTTTCACAATTTAATAAAAAATTTTGTTTTGGTTTTAAGTCTTTAATTTTAAATTAAAATGCACTAAATTTCTTGTTTTATTTAAAAGTTGTGTCTGTGGAAATAAAATGTTTCATTCTGAATCAAATTTCATTAGAAATTATAAAAAATTATTGTAGTTAATAATAATTTTTCAAGTATTCCTTAAACCACAAGTATTCGTCAAAAAATTGTATTGTGACACACTTTGGTAAAAAATTAATCTTTACATTATCAAAAACCGCAGGCAAGAAATTATTAAAAATTGTGTGAAATTAATAAAATGACAAAAAAATTTGGTATTGAAGAATTATTTAAATCAACTATGGCAACGGCCATACCACGCTGGAAACACCAGTTCCCGTTAGATCACTGAAGTTAAGCAGTGTTGGGCGCGGTTAGTACCTGGATGGGTGACCGTCTGATACTACTGCGTTGCTGTTGGCGGTCGTGCGTGTGGTGAGCCCACACTTGTAGTTATGTACTACAAGAAACTATCCACCTAGAAACACTACCCGAATCGGGTAGTGTCACGCCTACCCCTAGAGGCTCGCCGAAAGGGAAATGGCTTAATGGTATAAAAAAAAAAAAAAAAAAACTATTCCTCCATCGACGTATATTTCATGAAACCTTTGTATTAGCATTTAACAAATTTTTTTTTGTACGGAAAATTCTATTTCGAAATTGTTTTAGAAAATTTTTGATTTATATATGTACCCAAATTTGATGTATTTTGAAAAATTATTCTTTTCAATTCATTGGAAGTGGTGTAATAATGCCATTACTAACCTTATGAGAATTTGTACCAGATATTTGGCATGATGACGCAATTATTTTCTCTAGAGGAGAAAAGCAAGATTTCAACGTCAATGTTCAATGAAAACAGAGTGAAAACTGCGGGGTTGGTCATCGATGTATAGGGTTTCATATGCAAGGGGATAGCGGGAGGAAAATTTGTTTTTCCCCAGGATTTGTGTTACAGCTATAAAATCCAGTCTTTTAGGCGACGGTGGGGTAAGGAGTTTTGTTAGAACAGGAAGGGACAGCAATAAAATTTGAAAGAAACCACTTGTGGAACGATTTTCTTCAAGTCTAGTATTTTTATAATTCTTTTAGTAAGTGATCAGTCTTATATCTGAATAATTTAATTTTCTATTTCAAATTGGAATGAACAATTGCTTTGTATATAATTTTTTGTTTAAATTTGCTATTTTCCAAGAGGGGAAAGTAGAATTCGGATAGGTTTTCCGTATCAGCCCTTTGGTTTACTGCAAAAGAATTGCTGACTATATGAGTCATTTTCAAAACCATTCGTTTTTTATAGTGTTCCGTTGTTTTCAAAATTTTTGTTTCGCCAAAATCAGACCGGTGATCTTGAAACCAAGCATGTTTAGTCATTGCCGTCCATTTGTTTGGTGGCCTGTACACGTCTTTTGTGTGCTCTTTAACGCGCACATAGAGAGGTCGTTTTTTCGTATTAATGTATACTATATTGGTGTCAAATCGTTGATGTTACGGAATGCAGGTTTTATGTGAAAGGGTTTGAGAATGCTGGACATTTTTTCTGATAATCCATGCACATACGGTAAAGAAATGTAGCGATTTTTTTGAGGGACTCTATTATCGTGCTGTTCTGCTGTGCTTTGGGAGGGCGCATCGTTGTGTGTGTATGGCCTGTCCAAGTTGTGATAAGTTGTGTCTGTTTCAATGTGTCTGTATTTTTTGCTGTATATTATGCAATCTCTGTTTGACGACTGTGTTAATGAAGGGAAGAGGATAATTATTATTCATTAGGATAGTTTTAATTTTTTTGAGATTTTTTTCGTGGAAGTTTGAGATAATATTATCGCACGGTCAACGAAATAGTTGATTACGTTAACTTTATATTGATGTGGATGGTGTGAAAAATAATTGAGGCATTGGCCTGAAGCTGTCGGTTTTTGGTACCAGTCTGTCTTGAAGTGATCACCTTCCCTCTTGATAAGAACATCAAGAAAGCTAATTCCATTGTCTGATTCTTCCTCAAGAGTGAATTTTAAAGTGTGATTGAAATTATTAAAAGCATTTTGGATTGCTTGAATTTGATCAGCAGAAGCAGCAGCAATAATATCGTTTACGTAACGGAAGTAGAAAGGAAACTGTATTGGAAGGGAAGCTAAGCAGCTTTTTTCCAAATCATCCATTACAATATCTGATAAAATGGGAGAGAGTGGAGAACCCATGGGATAGCCGGATTTTTGTTTATAGGATACTCCTTTAAAATTGAAAGAGGAATTACTTGCACAAGCTCGTAATCCTTTGAGATACTGTGTCATTGGCATTTTCACATTGTTTTGGATCTGAGGCCATTTCTCTTTCACAGCAACAATCGCGAGACCAATAGGGACGATTGTGAACAAGGATACAGCGTCAAGTGAAAATAGTTTGTAGCCTGGTGGGATTATCACGTTTTGAATTTTGTTAATAAATTCAAAACTGTTTTTCACTCTTGATATTGGAGGAATTATATTGGAAGGATTGGAAGGATTGGGATTATTAGATTTCAAAGAGGCAGCTGTTGATTTTTTTATATAATATTTTTCGTTCCAATATTTTATCAGTTTATTAACTTTGATTTGAGTTTCCTGTGTAGGGTCTTTAGATAATTGTTTATAAATTTTTGTGTCCGACAACGTGAGGGTTAAGTCAGCTTCATACTCATCTTTGTTCATAGCTACCGAAATGTTACCTTTTACAGATTTACTAATTAAAATATTGGGATTATTTTTTAGAAATGTTTTAGTAAGTTTGAGATCCGCGTGCACTTGTTTTTGAAATTAATTATTGGGATTTTCGTATAAATTTTGCTGTTGGGCGAAGTTACTGATACAATTGATGAATTTTAATCTGGCTTTATTCTGGTCTGTTTGTTAAACATTTTTTATATTGGATTCAAAATCAGCAATAAGATGTTTGATCGGTAATTTGTAAAGGGGAATTGGCAAACCGAACTTTTGTCCCAAAGTGGCTGTAGAAATGTTGCAGGTGGCATTTGTATAATTGATATTGCATTCTAAATTGTTTATTTCTGATTGATAATTATTTGAGTAATTGTTGCTCTTTTCATGAGACTATCAAATTTGGATTTACAGATTTTTTTCTGTGATTCGAAGACTGTTTTTGATTTCTTTGATTCAAATTCAAAAAAAGGTTCATATTTATCACGTATAAGACTTTTCTCTATTATTAGGCACAACTTGACTAATTCACATTTTAGTTAATATACGGAGATACAAATGTCTCCTATGTCATTCAAAGTGGACATTTTGAATTTGTCTGTATGAGAAGCATACCTTCGTGCGACGGAGCTATTATCGAACATGATCCATTGAAAAGCGTGTAGATTTAGATGTTTTGGGGGGACACGTTCTCTCCTGCACCGAAGAAGAAAGATCTTTTGGTTGGAATTCTTGGCTAGGGTGACACTTGCCTTGGACCATTTCTTGAGATTTGAAGGACAACATCACCATGTTTTTCTAGGATTTTATTGTAAAATCCGTTGCCCCTTCTTTGTTATCATCGTCCATATTATCCATAATAATCGCTGGGGATTGTATTGACCCTCAAAAATTTAACTTGTGTAGAAATAAAAAGATATTTCAAATGGAAAACATTAATCATTTAAAACTTAAAGAATATTAGTCGCAAAAATTTGTGATATTTTAAAACATTTTCAAGTAAAAAATAATTCAATTGTTTATGCCTGGTTCTCAAATCTTGCCATTTTTAGTGAGTTTTGAATTTATTCCTGAGGCATTTAATTCAACGTTGTTTAATTATAAAAACATTATACTGAAAATTGTGCAACGATCAAGTCTTTCAATTTGTTATGCTGAAGTTTGAGTTTTAAGGCCTTGAAAGTTAAATTGCATTAGAATTGCGCATTCAAAATCAAATGTCAGAATAAGCTCCCCTGCGGCCATATATACGACACGGTATAGAAACGCCGCATGGTGATGTACGAGTCGCATAAGAGAATCTGTACTTCTTAGAGCTGAGCAGGCTGTAGCCAGAACCGTTCTTTGATGAAGACACTCCAAGCTTGGCAAGCCCTTACCCCCTTTATCACGAGGGAGGTATATTCGAAATACGGAAGATCTAAGATGATGCCTTCGATGGATTGTCATCATCTTGCGTGTGCTTTGGTCAAGTTGCTTCAACTTATCGACGAGCCATTACCAAGATGTTGAATGGTATTTCCGCCTATGAGTTGAAAATCCTGACCGTCACGCGGTGATGTAGTTTCTGGTCTTCCCTAGTATATGTGGACGCAGGCACACTTGTCCAGTCCAAAGCTAATGTTATTCGCTGTAGAGTACCTATTTAACGCCGCCACAAGGATGTTAAGCTCCTCTTTCACGGGTGCCCTGAGGTTAATTTTTTTCGAAAGTCTTGTCACTTCGAAAATCATTGCAGATCTAGATTCTAGATCATTTTTTACGTTCAAACACGCAATGAAGGAAATCGCAGATAGTGCCGTCTTTTTTTAAGGCCACTTTGAAAAAAAATTGTTCACAAATTATAATACTTTTTAAGACACATGCATGATTTCAGCCCTTTTCGACGCCTATGAAGCGGGGCTAAAGCTCCACTTTTTACTCCCTAGGGAGTAAAAAGTACTTTTTACTCCCTAGGGACTGAAAAGTACTTTTTACTCCCTAGGGACTGAAAAGTGACGTCAGAGACGAATAATGAAGATTATGCATCTATGAGCTTGCATTTTATGATTATCAGCCCACTCACAGTAAAAACTGAGAGGAAATTTTGGTTGCAGTTGATAGAATTTGGCGGTTATTTATGGAAAGTTACCATATATACCTGTAAAATGACCATAAAATACCGAAATTTTCCATAAATTTCCGGAAATTTATGGAAATTTGTAAAAATGAATTTTGCGTATTCCATGGTAAGTTAACATATTGACCTGTAAAATTACCATAAATTACTGGAATTTTCCATAAATTTCCGGAAATTTATGGAAAATTTCGGCGATTTATGGTAATTTTACAGGTATATATGGTAACTTTCCATAAATAACCGCCAAATTCTATTAACTGCAACCAAAATTTCTTCTCAGTTTTTACTGTGAGTGGGCTGATAATCATAAAATGCAAGCTGATGAAATGCATAATCTTCATTATTCGTCTCTGACGTCACTTTTCAGTCCCTGGGGAGTAAAAAGTGGAGCTTTAGCCCCGCTTCATAGGCGTCGAAAAGGGCTGAAATCATGCATGTGTCTTAAAAAGTATTATAATTTGTGAACAATTTTTTTTCAAAGTGGCCTTAAAAAAAGACGGCACTATCTGCGATTTCCGTCATTGCGTGTTTGAACGTAAAAAATGATCTAGAATCTAGATCTGCAATGATTTTCGAAGTGACAAGACTTTCGAAAAAAATTAACCTCAGGGCACCCGTGCTTTTGAAGAAGGAAAGAGTTTAAGGTCGTCCATATATAAAAGGTTGACCTTATATTTTCTTCTGTTCGGCGGGCCACATAGGTATCCAGTAGAAGGACGCACGGTACTGATCCCTAAGACCGGAGATTTGTCATACCCAAAGAACTACAGGCTGACAGCTTGTTTACACACTAGCTACAAGCTATTTACTGGCATCCTCAAAGAGATGACATTAACATCTATCAAGCCGGTACGAGGTGCAATAGTTGAACAACGTTGATACAAGAGAGGGCTGGCAGGTTGCAGGGAGAATCTGTTAATAGTATTACCCAGGACTCGATTAGGTATCGACGCAATCTGTCCATGGCTTGGATTGACTACCGTAAGGCATTCGTTAACACGATCCTTGAGCTACTTACGAAGCTCCTTGAGTGCCTGGAGGTGCATTCAAAAATACTGAGATGCATAAAAGAGCTTATGCACTTGTGGCGGACAAGAGTTGTCATAACATCTGACAAAAGACAAGTGACTACTAGCTATATCACATATAAGTGGGGGGTCTTCCAAGGAGACTCTCGAAGTCTGATACTTTTCTGCATCTCTCAGTTGCCTCTATCTGTTGTGCTCCGAGGCAAAATCTCTGGCTTATTATAGGAGAAGTTGTAGGCTCCGGAAGCTACGATCATGGTTCCTTAAAGCCACTAATCACGACGCAACTGGAGCGTGTACGCTATCCATTCCTGCTCCTTCTATCCCAGAAGGCAAGCAAGAGCGGGAAATTTACGCAAGAGACTTCGTAAAATACTGTTTCTTGGAGTCCAGTCTCTAGCTAGTCTCTAGCGAATTATGAGGAACAGTGTTGACGGATCAAATGAAGTGATCCCAGAAGAACAGTCTTTTGCATCCGGTTTGCGATTGACTGAGCCTGAAGCTGGCAAGCCGGGATTGTTCTGAGTTGGCTCAGAAATGAAGCTTTGATCCCTCAAGACAGCTGATTATGAGAAATCATGCCAGTCGCTTTAGAGTACCTAATTACCGCCGCCACAAGGATGTTAAGGTCCTCTTTTGAGGAAGCCTTATATTCTCTTTTGTTTGGCGGGCCACGTGAGCATCAGGGCTTTTGCCTCGGAGCACAATAGATCCAGGCCAGTGGGAGATGCATAAAAGAATCGGACTTAGGGACTCTCCTTGGAAGACCCCCCTATTATATGTGATGTACCATGGACAAATTGTGTCGATGCCTGATCTAGTCCAGCGTAATACACCTGTCTATTAACAGGTTCTCCCTGCAACCTGCCAGCCCTCTCTTGCATCCACGTTTTTCAACTATTGCACTCCATACCGGTCCGATAGATGTTAATATCCTCTCTTTGAGAATGCCAGTGAATAACTTGTAGCTGGTATTTAAAAAATCGATGGGCCTGTAGTTCTTTGGACTTGACAAATCTCCGGTGTTAGGGATCAGTACCGTGCGTCCTTTCACTAGCCACTGCGGTATGAGTTATTCTCCGTTTAAGAAAGTAGTAAATATACGAGCTAGATGTTGGTACGTCGAAGTGAACTTTTTCCACTAAAAGTTTTTGATTTTATCTGGCCCTGGCGCTGAAAAGTTTTCAGTTCTAGCGATAACTTTCTTCACTTCTTCAGCAGTAATCAGTGGGCATTCTTCCTCTGGACTTTGTAACCTTTGTCTTTGGCACATGCCGTTTTATTGAACAGACGGGAGCGATGAGCAGAAAAGGTGGAATTTTCCTGTATTCACTTTACTCGCCGTTCAAGGCGCTCTTTCGCTGTTGAAAGAAATCTTATATTTTGCGTCCAGTTCTGCTTGATGGTCAACAGTTTGCACTTGTCCAGCGTGTGATTTGCTTTCCTTAAGTTTCGAGCAAGTGCTCTAACTTTTGGAGTGAATTTTTTGTTTGATTCATGTAGCTTATTACGCACTGAACATTTGACGCATGCCGTCTCGCCGTTTCAATTTTAAACTGAAGCTGTGCAATACACTCGCGAGTCTTACTCAGGCTTACTGAAGTATCGTTACTTCTATTGTCGCTAAGAAGGGGGACCGCCTTCTCGTTAAGTACACAGGTTGGACTCCAAAGATCAACATCTTCGAGGAGAAAATTGGGGAGAGCAGTGTTAGCTTCAGCTAATTTGTCCATCCGGAGAAAGACTTTTTGTTTGATTATTGTTCCCCTACTTCTCATGTTGGCATTATCGGCTATCTGCAAACGTGTTCTTGCTGGAACAGGTGGTATGTTCGCTGGAGGACAAAATTTATTTATTTAGAAACCAACGGGCTTCAGCCCTTTATTACAGGTTAAAAGAAAGAAAGTTGTACATCCAAATAATCTAAATTACGATTTAATGTTAAGATGTAAATCAAAAAATGTAAAAAATAAAAAGCTTAACAGTCCTTCGGAGTCGCATTATATAAAAAGACTGATTTAACAGAGGATACCTCTAGGCCACGTTATTCTCTAATTTTAAGAATATTCTTAAGAGCTAGTTTGAATTCAGTCGTTGAATTATGAAAGAAGTCAAGACTATCGCACAATAAGTTAGCTTCACTGAATATTCTAGTCAATACATCATTTTTGCCATAATTTGTGCGATGACAAGGTGGTCTAAACAGGGTGCTGTTCCTCAACAATTTTACAGGCGCATTCAAATTTATTTTACCTAGAATTTGCGGAAAGTCGATATTATTGTTTAAGATGTTAAAAAGAAAGCTTAAATCCGCGAGTAAAAATCTAGAGTTAATTTTCGGAATGTTCAGTAGTGTTCTAATTCCACTGTAATCATGATCTCTTCTATTCATGGGCATTCCCATTTGCCTGGTCGCGAAACGCAAAAAACGGTTTTGAACTCTTTCGAGTCTAATTTTATGTACCATATACAGTGGTGCCCAGATGACGGAGGCTTATTCTAAGATAGGTCTGACTAGTGAAAAGTATAACAATTTAAGTGTGAGTGGGTTACTAAATTTAGAAGCATTCCTTATGACAAAGCCCATAGTCCTGAGAGTATTGTTGATTGCAACCGAAATTTGTTCTTCATAAGATAAGGAGTGATGCAGCTGGATACCCAATTCACGCATTCTCGTAACTCTACATAGCTCTTCATTTCCAATAGTGTAATGATAATTCAATGCTAGCTTCTTCTTAGAAAATGTTATGACTGCGCATTTTTTGACATTAAGCTGCATCCCGTTAAGAGTGCACCACACTTGAAGACGGTCGAGGTCGTCTTGAAGTTCGATGCAGTCAGAAGGGGAGCAGATGGCTCTATACAATTTAAGGTCGTCAGCAAATAGTAAAAAGAAACAAAATTTAATTATTGAGCAGATATCATTAACATAAAGGATAAACATTAAGGGTCCGAGATGCGAACCCTGAGGGACTCCAGAGGTTGCCGTAAATGATTCGGAATATTGACCTTTCACTCGAACGGACTGAGTTCTGTTAATTAGATAGCTCGTTAACCAAGACAGCATGTTTCCCGATATACCCAGCGCCCTGAGCTTTGCAACAAGGATAACATGGTCTACTTTGTCGAAGGCTTTAGAAAAGTCAGTATAAATAGCATCTACTTGCAAGCCAGCCTCAACGCTATTAATCAGATAGTCCGTATAAATACATAGATTTGTAGTAGTAGACCTCCCTCTCCTAAAGCCGTGCTGCTCATCTATAATAATGTTAACTGATGCAGCTGATAGCTTATCATGGACGATACTCTTAAATATTTTCGGAATAATGCTGAGAATTGTTATCGGTCTGTAATTCGTGATATCACTTTTATTGCCGTCTTTAAAAATAGGAACAACTATACCTTTTTTCCAAATAAACGGAAAGTAACCCTCCGCAACAGATTTATTAAATATTATATGTAAATGTTCAATCAATGAGGAGCAGCATGACTTCACCAAAGAGAGGGGAACACTATCGAAACCAGCCCCTTTATTGGGATCTAGATTTTTTATTTTAATTTCAATTTCCTCCTTGCTAATGTAAACAGTTGAAAAATCAATGACATCGGTCGGATCAAAGCATACAGGGCGATCGGTGGGGGTTGAATAGACAGATTTGTATTGTTTAGCAAAAAGATCAGCTATGCCGTCCTTAGAGTCTGCCTGTTCGCCATCTAAAAACATTTGGTTCGGTAGATCGTTGTTTTTATTCACAGAGTTAACGTGATTCCAAAAAAATTTTGGATTCGATATAATCGAGTTTTCAATGTCTGTAATGTATCTATGATAACATGTGTCTGACAGTTTTTTACAGTGGGCTCTGATGTCTGGGAATTGTTGGTAATCTCTTAATATACGTGTTCGCTTATAAGTGGCATGGGCTGTCTTTTTTGCTAAAGTTGATTGGATAAGTTCTAGATTAAACCAAGGAGGAAAAGATGAGGATTTAGTATTTTTTAGTGGTACAAAACGATCAAAAGCTGCATTGAGATAAGTATATAGTATGTCAACTGCTTTATCCACTGTGACATCAGCTAGTAGGTGAACCCAGTGAATCTCGCTCAGGTAAGAGCATATAGCTGGGATATTAGCCTGCCTAAAATTTAGTTGACAGATATGCACTTTAGACTCAGCAACTAGAATAACAGCCGGCCTGCATTTCAGTTCGAGCGACAAGGGCGGATGATAATTATCTACTGGTAGTAGGGAATCAATGGCCACCTTGGTGGACACAGAGCTGGAATTTGTTAAAATTACGTCAAGTATTGATCCATGTATATTTCTGTTATTATTTACTTGCATCAAATTTAAATAATCAAAAGAATCAGAAACCGAGTTCGCAATATTAATGTACGACTGTATGGTCCCGTCCCTCGGGGTACAGCAGGGCCCATGATCCAGGTCTGTGTTCCAGTCTACATAGGGCATGTTTAAGTCACCAAGAACTATGACAGTTTCCGCCGAAAAGGAAATAGACGCATCTTCAAGTATTGTACAGAGATCATTAAATTTATTGATATTAGAGTTCGGTGGAATGTAAAATAATGCTAAAATAAGTTTGGTAAGACCAATACTCATTTTAACTAAAACCTGCTCAATCGTGTCAATATTCGTGGGAAGACGAACACATCCTATGCTTTGAATAGTGGCCAGTAGAACCCCACCACCACGAAGACTGTCGCTTGTTTTTGAATTTCTATCGCCACGAAAAACATCGAAACCCTTAAAACCTAGTTCGGATGATTTGATATCACTGTGGAGCCACGTTTCGGATAGTGCTATAACTGAATGTAGACACATCGGAATTGACATTCGTAATTGATGTAGTTTTGTGCATACGCCCCTGACATTTTGATAATACAATAATAATGATGATTTGTCGCAGGAGCGCGCGCCACAGTGAACAGGATGATTACTTACGCTTTCGGAAGGCTGAGTGTCTGCTGGGCATTGCCCGTCACCGGTGTCGTCTGCTTCGTGTTGATACTTGAGTTTGAAAGTTTCCTCATTTTCATAACTGCTGGAAAACCTTGACGGAAGGTCAACTTGAGATCCGTTTCTCCTTCCTGTCTTCGAGTTAGAAGAGAGTTCCTTGCGTCAGCTATCTCCTCGAGCTGCATCCTTGTCTTGTCCACAGTGAGCCAAAGGCTTTTCAACGAGCTGTTCTTGGAGTCCTTTTTCGTTTTCAGGAATGCACGTAGCAGCACATGCGCAGAATCCTCTGACTCGCAAACAATTTTTACAGGCCGAGGCTTTGCCTGCTGCTGTGAAAAAACACCAATTCGAAAGGCTTTAGCATTTTTATGCACTTTTTCAGGAATAATGCATAAGAAGATTTCACTTGCCAAGGACGAAGGATTTTTGTTTACAGGAGAGGCGCTGTCCTGAGAAGAAGCATGCTCGAGAAGACCGAAAAGGATTACATTTTTTCTCCTCAGGATTCTCTGTTCACATTCGACAATACAATTTCATGCAATGCTTTTATCATCCAAGTTTTGGTTGTGTGATTGTTGTAACTGTAGTTTATTTGTCGTACCTTCAACTGTTTCCACTCTGTTGGACAATTCGTCGATCTTTTTCTCTGTAATCCCAATTCTCTCAATAGCATTATTAATTTTAGTCGAGAGACTATCAATCTTAGATGTAAGGCTGCCAACAGATGATGAGACATTTTCCAGTCGAGGATTTACTGAAGCGAAAGCAGTGTTTATCACGCGCTCGATGTCTTGAATGGTAAACTGCATCTACAACAAAGCCCTTGCATCCACGATAGACGATATCAGATTTAGCCTTGGTTTGCTTGGGGTCCTTGATTGTGTTCGAACTCATAACGTAGGAAAACGATAAACACGACTGTAGAAAGGTACACTGTCCGAGCTCACAAACACTTTGAGTTTGAGTCAGTTTGACAAAAAGACCAAAAACATGAAATCTAGGCACCACACAGATCAGAGATAACAATTTGATAAAAGCAGCAGGCTCGGTGCACTTACTGAAAACTCAAATCTGTTTGAACATATCATCGAACTAGTATAAAAGTAAAAAGTACAAGGAGCACACGCGACACGTCAGAACTAGATGACGGCCATTCCGACGGAGCATGGTGCAGATTCTACAAGCTTTGTAGAATCCTGTCAATAGTGCTATTCGGAATTCGTGGTTCGCTATATGTAAATATATAATTATGCGTTTGTAATGGAACTATATCGTATGGTTCTAAGTTTCGTGATTTTAAATAAAATGTTAAAAAATTTGGTTTGAAGAATGTGGTGTCGAAAATTCTTTACTATTGAAAAAACCGCACGTTCCCTGTAGATATTTCGGAGCCATGACTCATAGTTGTTTCTAGCTGGCAAAAGTTGGAGTTTTCGGTTGAATAAAAAAAGTGGTAATCTGAAAATCGATCTTATTAAATCTCTCCTAATAATTTTGATTTAGTTTAATTGAAAATTAAAGTAATTTTTGCCGTCGGTAGTGAATTTATGGCGGCTGGCGCCCTCCCTAATTAATTAAGTATAAAGCGATAGTTTTAGTGGCTGGTCATTGATACCAAACCTGGTCACAAAATGGTGCCCGAACGTCTATGGGCCTCGGTATTTATAGATTACCGGGGGAAAACAGTGAAATTATTTTTTTTTTTGGATATTAACCAATTTTGAAAAATTTTAGGGAGGTTAAAAAGTTTGAATAAGGCGACTTATAGAAAGCAAATACTGAGATTCAAACTAATTACTTTAGAAAAAGAAATATTTTTTTTCAAGAATGGCAAAATTCCATTCATGAAAGCTAATCAATTTTGAAAATTTTCGGAATGTTAAAAATTAGTAAAAAGTGGATTTTAGGGAATAGAAAAGGGTTCAAAAAGAACAATGTTGAAATTTAGAGGAATTTTGAGATTAGGAAATTCTAAATTTAACATTAGGGAGAATTTCTTCAACAATTAAATTTCGTTAATTCCTGGAACCTGTGGTAGGCTGCTCCGAGCGCCGTAAAACCTAAAAATGATTAACCTAAATTTTATTTCAGAACCTTTCTTTCATTTATTGTGATTTCAATGGGAACGCAAATTTCGGTAATAGAAATTGTTATCAGAATGCTATTTTAAAGCTGATACAAGGTACCGAAGATTGCAAACCCATAATTTTGTATGATTTGTTGAATTATACCATTTTACCTTGATTTATCTGACATGTCATGATTTTGCTGCTATCCTTTCCTCGCTTGTTATAATTTTTCCTTATATAGTAGGGAAAGTTAAAATGGATCAACAGTCAATTCAAAACAAAATTAAAACCTGAAGTGGATAAGGAACACGACAATTGGAATTGCCGAAACAAATTTTAAGATTCTAATTCTAAATGTTTACTATAATTCCAATTCTCCAAAAGCTTCAGGGTTACTAAACTGACTGCTTAATCATAAACCACGCGTTCACATACTTTCGACTCTCGTCTCACGGTAAATTAAAAAAAAATGGAATTTGGTCTTTTCCTGCACGCAATCATGTCTCTCCCTGTAGGTTTTCCAGACCTCTCTACGGCAGAAAAGGTACTGGAATTTATCTTTGGCTTATCGTATGGGGAAATTGACTGGGCTTTCGGTAATCCAGAACTAGTAAATACTGGTTCACGCGCCGCTAAATGATAACGCTTAAGAAGACAAATTACTTTGCTTCTTGGGACTTCATACCGCTCCTCGAGTTCTATTGCATCTTCTCGGGCTACGCGGAACGATACCGCGGATATATTTTACCTAGATGAGGAAATCAGGTATACAATTTAGATCCGGGTCCTAACAATAATGAAAACGTAATTGTCAGCACTACAACGACGGTTTGACAGTGGTCCCGGACACCTTTCAGCACTTAATATGTAGGGCCATTACACCAGAAATGAAGCCTAATGTTTTTAGCTACCTCGACGACGGTTCATCGGATTAGCTTCCTGATACCACAGGTTCGTCTTGGAATTCGCTAATATTGCGGAACCGCTAACAAGATTGTTCCGAACAAAAGCCAAATGGCAATGGCAAAACGAATAGGTACCAATCTTAGCGTATCCTAAGTTCTCAAAAGTAGAAACTAATTCCTTCAACCTTCAAACCGACGCTAGTGTAAGCGGTTTAGGGGTCGTTCTCACGCAAAATTGGACAGAGAGGAAAGGGTGATCGCGTTTGCAAGCCGGACGCTAACGACAGCCGAGAGAAATTATACGGTAACTGAACGTGAATGCTTAGCAGTGGTTTGGGGCATTAGAAAGTTCCGAGAATTTCTAGAAGGCTTCTCATTCAAAGTGATCACTGATCACAGTAGGTTAAAGTGGTTGCATTATTTTGCGTAATCCTACCGGAAGGTTAGCGAGATGGGTATTAGAGCTCCAAGGATATCATATGGAAATCACACATCGCAAGGGCGCATTTCACCGTGTTCCCGATGCCCTGTCCAGAATCAATGAAGTGGATGATATCCGAGTAGCTAGAGCCGCGTAAGTCGCTGATTCTTGGTATATACGTCGAGTCCAAGCGGTGCTAGAAAGGCCATGGCTTTTCCCGGACTGGAAAGTCGAGAACGACATGCCGTATAGGCATAAACCGAATACAGAAACAGATTCCCTCATTCCGGACTTGGAGTCTTGGAAACTAGTGCTTCCCGAGAATTTAAGAGCACGCGTACTGGGAGAGGCACATTCCCTACCACAAGCTGGCCACCTAGGGATCGACAAGACTTACCACCGGCTAACGCTAAGATATTATTGGCCGGGTATCTATAAAGACGTCGTGAAACTTGTGCAACAATGTGACATGAGTCAGAGGTGTAAAGTGGAGCAGGTTCGTCCCGCTGGTATGATGGGCCAACGCGTCGTTGAGCAGCCCTGGACAGTTGTTGCTGGGGATATAATAGGTCCGTTTCCGAGAAGTCGTGCAGGTTACAAATACATCCTGGTCTTTCAAGATCTATTCACAAAATGGATAGAGTGCCTGCCGATCCGCAGCGCCAATGGTCATACCATTAAGAAGGCCTTTGAAGATGTAATCGTATCGAGATGGGGTACCCCAGTGGTCATGCACACGGACCATGGGACCGAATTCTCCAACCTGCAAAAGAATCACAAGGAATTGAACGTGAACTTACACGATTTCAGGTTCACTTTCAACACTGCGGTACATGGTACGCTAAAAGTATCGCCCGCCTTCTTGAACTTTGGACGCGAGCCCCTGCCTCACCGAAACTTGCGTAGGGAATATGAGAAAAACTCTGAGCTTAGTGAACCGTAGCCGAAGGAGTGGCTGGAAAGGGTCTCCAGATTAGGTCACGTAAGAGATTTAGTTTGTAATAATTTGGATCGCACTTGCTGCAGGTTCTGGTTTAATCCAGCGAATAGCTTCAGGTCATCCATGTAGAGAAGATGGGTCACTTGACGACCATCCTCCTTATCATGTATTTGGAACCCATAAGACATGCTATTTAGTGTTTTGCTCAATGGGTTCAACGCTAAACATAACCACAATGCACTAAAGGTGTCTCCTCGAAAGATACCCGTCACAATGCGTATTAATTTAGTTATCCTTGGTTGTCCATGATCGAAATACTTGATTCTTGTACCCCAAAACATCATCGCACGACTTAAAAAGTCGATGATGCGTGGGCAGATTTTGTATATTCTTAAGATTTCAAGCAAATAGTCATGTGGCACGGAAGGAAACGTTTGCTTGTATTCAATATATGCCATGTGCTAGTTTCTTTTTTGTTTACGAGCTTGCATCATGGCAACAGCGTCTATGGTGACTAGATCTTTACTGCCCCGCGAGTTTTTAGAACATCCCTTCTGTTCTTCTGTTAGGATGTCATTCTCGTCGCAGTGAGAATATACCTTATCTACAATGATGGTTTTAAGGCATTTATAAATTCTTCTAAGAGAGGCTATCGGTCTCAATTCAGATCGAGTTATTTTGCTTTACACTCAATTCACGATAGAACCTTCTTTCATCTGCCTGAAATGTACCATTTAGCTGCTTTCTTGCACTACTTTTCTTGTACCGACGCAGTCTAGCAGTTAGAACATCAAGTCTCTGCCGTTGGGAGTCTATAATCTCATCCAATATTGCTTGTTTCAATGTCTCGATGTACCGAGTGTGGATGATTTTAGTAACATGGTGTATCAGCTCTCTGGTTCTATTTCCTTCCTTATGATGAGTCAATCGACCCAATTTGCGCCTTACTTTGCTGACATCCATATCCAACCTGAGCTTCCATGGTGTATCTCGATCCCTTCCTTAGGCAAAGATTGCATTTTTAGGACTAATTCTGCGGTTCAAAGTTCTAACGGTTGCCACATCTGCACAATACACAAGAATTTGCACCTCTAACGCAGTTAGTGTTGCGATCAAATGCATAAGTTATACCTTGATTTTCAGGTGTCCTATTAGTGCACGCAGATCCTTTGTGATGTTTATCTTGGGCAAAGAATCCCTTTGTGTTGGTTCTACATGACGCAACTCTAGTAAAGCATGACCAAAATTCCTTTCAAGGTGCTGTAGTTTTTCTGGGAAATTGCTGTTTATATCAACGTTATTAATGACCGGATGTGATTCTAGTGGATCCGGTACTTGATGTTCATTATCCCTAGTACCTATGCCTTCAGCTTCAATCAGGTCTTCATTGTCCAAACCTCCCAAGGGGAGTTGATCAATAGGAAGCTACTGTCCTACTTCCATTTTGATGGCAGTTATTTCAACAGCCGAAAGCAATCTGCTTACAGATATTGAGCATTTTTTGTCTGTTAGATTCTGCTCATTCATTATTGTGGCTAGCTCTGGATGTTTAAATAAGAAAAGTCGCTGATGCTCTCTCCTCACACTTTGCCCATTTTTCTCTGGCAAAAAATAAAGGCGCATAACATCTCTGTTCATATGGTATTTCCATTTTAATCGCCTTCTTGGTTGCTGAACCTCTGCTTCTGCCTCTGGTTGTATTAGGCCATTTACCTCTGGTCGGCTGCAAATAGCTAACACTAGCCAAAGAATCCTCAGCAGGCACAGTTGATGTTCCACAGCTTACCGTTTGCCGCAGATGCTCTTGCGGGCCAGCTGTTTGATTAGTGAGAATTGCCTGACCATCTCGCAGCTCACCATCACCACCGTCCCGCATGCTGTGCCCCACAGCGGTGGCTCCAGGGGGGCCCCGACGATCCTCGGGAAGCGACAAGCGTTTCAAAATATTCAAAAGGCTCTCCATGATTGCTATGGGTTTTGGTGTTCCTCCTAATCTCTTTCCTCTTCGTTCTCTGCCTGTCTGGCATGGGAAACCCTATCAGTAGCAGTGCTACCACGAGAACACCTTCGGTAGGGTGGTGCCACGGCCAAGTTTTATTATTATTATTATTACAGAGTGGGCAGGGGTATCTAAGTCACATAGCGCGGAGGTTTCGTTAATGTAACCTATTTTACTGTACCCTTATTATCATTATTATATTATTGTCTTGTAAGGCTGGTCCATTTAAGTCCCGTGGGATTGCGGCTAAAACCAGTTGTATTATGCCTTTTTATTTAAAACTCCGGTGAAACAGAGGTCTATACGCGGCTCACCCTTGCTGCTGATGTATCATTTAAGTCCTTTAGCATGAGCACTAATTAAAGTCTCATTTCCCAGCTGTACTGCTCCGGCTGCTAGGACTCCACTTTTCACTGAGTACGGTTCCAGTGGAAACAGAGGCCTATTCTCGGTAGCTTGAGGTACGTTCCTGGTACTAATTAAAGTTCCTTTTCCCAGCCGTGCTACTCGAGATGCTAGGGCTTAATTTTTCACCGAGTATGGACATGTGAAATTTTTCTTTTACTAGAAGTGCTGACCCGCGGCTGCTTCCGACTTTATTAGAAGTACTCGCATTTGTCTGGATGTCTAGCCAGGGGAGAGGAAAGCTGCAGGAAATCACCTTGCATATTCAGTCGAATTTGAAGACAAATATTCGACCATATCCATCGAACGCACACAATCATCCTCGGCGTCAAACCTCCCGCTCGAAATTAGCTGAAATCATATGATGTAGTATTAAGTGATTATATGCTTTCTAATTGGAAACTTTCAAAATTAAAGATTCGAAACTTGAATCTTCAAAAATTAAAGATTCCAAACTTTGTTTATAAATGAACGCACTCTTAAACTAGAATCTTGAAATACAGTCGTTGAATGTAATTAATTTTCAAATTGTGCATCATGATTTTTTAAAATTCAATCATGTCTATCAAAAAGTCGAAAATTATCAACTTGAAAATCAACGATAAAGCATTTCCATACAAGGGAGCAACTTCGTATTGTTTTAAGTGTGCCTTTAAATATATCATTCTACAATGAAAATAAGGGGTTACGCATTTCAGAATTTAGCCGAAAATAATTTATCTTGGGAAATACGAGCTATTTAAGTTAACCTTCCAATTGTCAAAATCTGTCGGAAAATGACAGATTTTTTTTTCAAATGTTGTATTTTTCTACTGATTACATATATTTGAATATCTAATTTTGTAAACAATTAATAAATCTTTGATCTATGGAATAATCCAAAGAAAATATAACAATTTTTGAAAATGACAAAGTGACGACCATTTTTCTGGAAATATTGAAACTGGATTTTCTCTAAACATTGCAGCTTTTAAAATTTTTAGTTTTTTATGGAATATGGGTGACTATTTGCGCTACATTTTTCGTAAATGCTTCTTTGTAAATCATCCATTTTTCCAACAAAAAATTGTTTTTTCTAAAAAAAAAAAAAAAATTTTAATTTTTGCGTGAACTGCTAAGAAAAAGGGTACATGTAAAGAGTAAAAATATGTTTATAATTAAAATTTCTACCAAAAAGTATTTCACACTTTTTTAAAGGTTTCATTCCATCGACTTGAACATTTACTTTGTTGATCATGGCTTTTCAAACAAATCCGTTAAACATATTTTCTATGGCAAATGGTACACGATGTATAAAAAGACCTCTTATTTTTCAGTAAATTATAGTTTATCTCAAATTTTTGTAATTTCCATGGCAGGCATTGATTTTATCTTTATGAATGTTTAAAGTGCGCAAGAATTAGAAGTTTTTATTTCTGGACAGATTTTTTTTTTTTAATGATTTACCTAAAAAAGAACTTATGAAAAATGTATTGCACATTGTCAGTAATATTCCCTAAAACAATACAAATTTTATAAGGTGTTCTTTTTCAGAAAATCCAGTTTTAATATTTTCTGAAAAATAGCCGCCATTTTGTCAGTTCTTAAATTTGTATATTTTCATTTGATCATTCGATAGATTAGGGATTCTCCCATAATTAACCAAGAATAGATATCCAAATATATGTAGTCAGTAGAAAATTACAGCACTAAACAAAATTTGGCAGTTTCCGACAGATAAACAGATTTACGTATGTGCGCGGGAGTCCGAGGCAGTGGTATTGGAGCGAGCGCTGACGTGGGGTTAGCAGCGGAAGAACTACGCTCCTGGTTGCTGCAGCTTAAATATTTTCTAACTCAAATACTAAAACTTAAACTGATTTTTGGAAAAGGAATTTTTCGATTAATTTTTTTATTTTTATACAGCCATATACCGATGGGTCCTAAAAGAAACTATGCGTATTTTCTGCCTGCCGCTGCGAGTTGCGTAGTTTCTTTTAGGACCCATCGATACATCCGGACACTTGAGTCTGGGACACCCTGTATAGTAAGTATATACAAATTTCTATTTACTTACTATAAAGGGAACGAGGTGCGTTTTTATTAACAGCTATCACGAATTACGTCTTTCTCATTAGTGGCAGGGAAAAATCAGGGGTTTAAAAGCTCAAATTTTGATGGTCACAATTACTGTTTTCCAAATGTTAATTTCCAACGGTAGCACGGGTTCAAGTAATGTGTTGACGCTCTTTCTTACGAACACGAAATAGCAACACGAAGTAGGAACTTGCTAAAAATCTGGAATTTAATTATATACAAATTCACTTTGTCTTAATAATATTGGTGTTTGAAAATTTTACAACATTTATAATGACGTCATCAATTCACTTGTAAGAGTGTGTAAACAAATATTGAATATATTTTACCTATACCAGACCGGTAACTTGAAGACCTGGGTTCAAATCCCAGCGGAGCTAGAGAGTCATTTTCTTAACAGCTAAGAATAAAACCCATTTTGGTTTCAGACTATCAGGTCAAAAACCGTCATACCATCAACAAAAAAATATTCACACATGGTTTCTTACATCATCAAACTCTTCTTTTTTCTGTTACAGATGAACTGATTCGAGTTTTACCCATGTGGGTGTCCCATCTGTTTATCCAAGCAGTAGCTGGAACACTAGGAGGTTTTACTACGACTGCCCGAGTCGAAATATAGGCCCTACTTTGACGCTCTTCACGCTGTCAT
>CAKNXH010056783.1:0-15390 GCA_932178445.1 Andricus quercusramuli
AACTGTGCACGTGCACATATGTCACTTGCCCAACTGTGCACGTGCACAGATGTCCCTTGCCCAACTGTGCACGTGCACAGATGCTACTTGCCCAACTGTGCACGTGCACAGATGTCACTTGCTCAACTGTGCACGTGCACAGATGTTACTTGCCCAACTGTGCACGTGCACAGATGTCACTTGCTCAACTGTGCACGTTTATGTCCTTACGTAAGGGTTTATACGAGGGTGATCCTTTGTATCTACGTATAATAAATTTTCAACAGTTACAATTATTCAATCCTGGTGGAATGAAGCTTATTCACTTTCTTAAAGTTAGTTTAAAAATATTTCAAATATTATTTTGATGAAATTATTTCTTTCAAATCATTGAAGATATGTGAAAATCTCTTTTTGTCCGACCCCCTTAAAAACGCGCCATTACATGCACGTGAAGCAGGCGTAATGTGGCCACTTCCAGCCCAGTGACGTTCGGACATGCGCACTCCGCCGCCGGGCTGACATGAAACTTTACGCCCGCTATATAAAACTTTAGGCCCGCTACACATACAAATACAGTATAGTGTGTGTCAAGGGCGTACGGCTATTTTGACTCGTCAAAATAGCCTTCTTTACGCCCTCGATACACAATGTACTATTTTGAATTTACTTTTCAATAGTTTCATCTTATTAAGCTTCTTTGAGTCTTCCAGTGGGTATAGAGACATCTGAGGTCCTTTGAACGTCCTAATGACCACTAACTACCGTGCCTACTTGGTAGGTATTTATTTTTTTCTAGTTACTTATCTGTCTTTGATTTGACCAAATCGTTTATTTCTTTTATGCCTTTTTTATGATTTCACAAAAAATAAACTGGAAAAGAAATTTTTAAAATTATTTTTAATGAGTGTTTTACTGTTGTTTATGTGGCGATGTAAGTATAATGACGGGTTCACATGATTTTTTTCAAATTTTTTTGGTCTCGCCCGCCAGATTTATTCAAACACAAAAAAGTAAGCACGTATTTTTCTCATTTTAAAATCAATTGATTTTTAGAGGTTGTTCAAAGCCCATGAATGTTCACGTGTATTTCCTCTGGAAAAAGGCCTTTTCGAAAATTTGCGATAGAATCGTTAATATTAAATTATCTTGCTGCACCTGGCACGATTTTCTTGAAAATTTTCTGCTAAATACTTCATAAGTGGAAAAATGAAGTATTATGTCCAGCAAGAAAAAAAGTTCCCTTCCTCAAGCATGGGTCAAAGATAGTGCAAAATTTTTTGAAGTTCGACGGATTCCAGAGATTAACTTGCATAAAAACAAATATAAAACCTTACAAATTCTCTCTATTTATCGTATCTCATAAATTGGCCTAGTTTTAAGTGCTTTTTCGTACAAAAATTCATCATTGGTTCCGAATATAAAAATTGTACGTATCGCTCCAAAGGTAAGATTCATAAATCTATTAAAATTTGTTAAATTGATATTTCCTGGTTGAATAATAATATTTTGCAGCACAAAATTCGACTGTTAAACGATAAACTTTCCAAGACTGTAGCCAGAAAGCGTTCAATTCTAAAGAACAAATGGGAGAAAGAATTCGGACATGCGCAAAAGTTTGAAAATCCCGCGAGCCTCACTTTCGACGAATTCATAGAATTCAAGGAATTCATAGATTTCCGTGAATTCGTAGTGAATTCGATGAATGCATTAAACTCGTTGAATTCTCTGAATTCCTTTAACTCTCTGAATTACTCTAATTCTCCGAATTCCTTGACTTTTTTGGATTCCTTGAATTCTCTGAATTCCTTGAATCCTCTGAATTCCTTAATTTCTCTGAATTCCTTGAATTCTCTGACTTTCTTGAATTCTCTGAATTCCTTGAATTCTCTGAATTCCTTGAATTCTTTAAACTCCTTGAATTCTCCGAATCCCTTGAATTCTCTGAATTCAAGAAATTCTCTGAATTCCTTGAACTCTCTGAATTACTTAAGTACAACCCTTACGTAAGGACATGAACGTGCACAGTTGGGCAAGTGACATCTGTGCACGTGCACAGTTGGGAAAGTGACATCTGTTCACGGTAAAGTGCACAGGAGTCCATCTGTGCACGCCTAAATTTCGACTTGCACAGTTGTCCAAGTACCATCTGTGCACGTGCACAGTTGTCCAAGTGACAACTGTGCACGTCTAAATTTCGACGTGCACAGTTGTCCAAGTACCATCTGTGCACGTGCACAGTTGTCCAAATGACAACTGTACACGTCGAAATTTCGACGTGCACAGATGGGCTCCTGTGGTCTTGGACGTGCACAGATGGACGTGCACAGTTGTCCGTCCGGCCATCGACGTGCACAGTTGGGCACGTGCAAAGTTGCTACGTGCAAAGTTGTCCGTCACCCTTTCAGTACTTGACAAATGAATTTCCTCGATTAAGTGATGCTAAATTGAAAGAAGGAGTATCTGATGGACCTCAGATCCGTAAAATGTTTTACGACGAAAATTTCATCAAGACAATGACAGGCTTAGAAAAAGCTGCTTGGCTCAGTTTTCGAGATGTTGCTCAAAACTTCTTAGGAAATTACAGAAGTAATGACTACAAAGCAATCGTAGCAAATATGGTGAGGAACTATCGACGCTTGGGATGTTTGATGAATCTCAAACTTCATTTCATGGACTCCCATATTAGCTATTTCCCTGAGAACTTAGGCGATTATAGCGAAGAGCAAGGGGAGCGTTTCCATTAAGATCTAAAAGACGCTGAACTTCGATGGCAAGGAAAATGGGACGTGAATATGTTGGCTGACTACTGCTGGCTGCTAAAGAGAGATCAAGTACCTGGCGATGAAGATGGTGATAGTTCGAAGAGAACTAGAAATCCACTGCAAGAACAAGAAATCCTTTGACAATAAAAGAGAACGTTATAGGCGAAAGAAAGAATAAACGCTATTCCAAAATGCCATACCGTAACTCTCGTTTAGTCCTGATTCGTTGGGTTAAAGGAGATTCAGATTCGAATTCAGCTACCCTTAAAACATGTAAAAGTCAAATTTTGGAACAGTGACACATTTTTCTTCAGATCTAACTTTGATATGACCTTGATCTGACCTTGACCTTGGCGCCTTGGGGTCAAATAGGCATCAGATTCAGACTTAGCGACCCCCACAACATATTAGTATGGTAGTCTAGTCCAATGTAGCCCATTTACCATTTACCCATATAAATCATCTATATATTTAAATGAAATGACCTTAACATGACTTCAGAGGTCGTCATAAAAATATAAAAACATACATATCTGGACGTAAAATCTTCCGTTCTTTCATAATCTGCAGTCAGAAATTTGTTTTTAGAGAAATGAACGAAATTGACCTTGAAATGACCTTGACTTCGACTTGCTGAGTTCAAATAGACCCCGGATTCGGATTCAGCGACCCAAAAAACATAAATTATAGTAGTTATCTTCACACAAAATACTTTTCTGTCCATTTGACCTTCAAATGCCCTTGACCCAGATGTGCTGGGGTCAAACGGACCACGTATTCGTGTTCAGCGGGTCAAAATACATGGGAATATATGTGTCGCATCTGTAGAACAGAAAAGTGTTTTTTTTTGTGTGCCGGTGTTATTACAGGAATTCAGCAAATTTAAGGAATTTAGAGCATTCAAGGAATTTAGAGAATTCAGGGAATTCAGGGAATTCAAGGCATTTAAAGAATTTAAGGGATTCAAGGAATTCAAGGAATTCAAGGAATTCAAGGAATTCAAGGAATTCAAAGAATTCAAGAAATTCAACAAATTCAAGGAATTCAAGGAATTCAAGGAATTCAAGAAATTCAGAGAATTGAACGAATTTAAGGAATTCAAAGAATTCAGCAAATTCAAGTTACTATGAGAATTTCACGAATGAAAACCATTCTGTAAATTCTCAGGATTTTGAATTCTCTGTATTCATAGATTTCTTGGAATTTCTTACATTCATTCAGTATTTGCAGAGAAAAAGAAGACTTTAAATATATGCATACTTATGATGAATTTTGTTATGATAAATTTCTTTGAATTTCTCCACTTTATTCAGTATTTGCACAGAAAAAGGAGACTTTAAAAATATGCATACTTCTCACCCATTTTGTTGACGGTCTTGGGTAGAATATCCGACGACAGAACATTTTTGAAAATTCCTTCAATAATTTATTATGAAGAAATATCTTATCAATGTCATTCAACCAACAGTGGGTCGGAAAGGGTGAGCCGAACAAGGTTTTTTAGATTTATACAAGTGGCAGTTCTGGTGAAACAGAATTTAGGACATTCGACATTCGAATACGGCCTAAAGACATTAGACGTGTCCATGCCCACTGGGCGACTCAAAAAAACATAGGGCTTATTACTTGGAATGGAAGCTTCTAATGTGTCCCCTAAGGGTTTACATTGTTCTTGTATCTCTTCCCTATTCCTTCACACACCTCCCACACACATACTTGGTGGTGGGAGGGGGACCTACAGTTTAAGGTGGGTTCCGAACCACCAAGAGCAACAGCCTTAAGTACTTAGAGAACCTTTTTCTCTGGAGGTACCGGTCCCACGACTCTCCGGAGATGAACAACTCCCTTGCTAGGCAAGTGTTCACCGCATGGGCCACCGAGACTCTTCCAAAGTGCGAGGCGGGAATCGAACCCGCAAGCCGACGGAGTGGGTTCAAAGCCTATGCCTTAACCCCCACGACCATCGTCCCACTTCATAGGGCTTATTAAGACGAAAGTATTAAAACTAGCTGTAAATTCGATTTTATGCGATTTACGGGAGTCTATATTTGTTGGGGCTCATATCATGAGCACTCTGCTTCCTCGTCATGACGAAATTGATTTTCAATCAAATATATTAATATTATAAAACAATGGATTTGTTCCGAGTCAAGGAATATTCTGTTTGCATGCATTAATTGTGAATTATGATAATGGAAAAAAGTTTGAACTATAAAAAACAATTTTTCAAGTAGGAAAAATGTGCTAAAAAATGCAATTAACATTTTTTGAAATCCTTGTGTCTGATTTAAGGTATTAGTGGTAAAAATAAGCCGTACGAATTTCATCACTTTATCTGCAACTATTCTCAAGTTAACGTGTTCACAAAAAAGTGCAGCATCAATAAACACACACACAAAATGCAAATATTCAATACAACGTTCAGAACATTGTATATTAGACATTTATCAACTGACGACAGTTAAATTAAATTAATTAAAGTTTTTTTCGAAAAAGTGACTATTACAAAGCTTTCTCTATGAGGAAGCAGAATAAATTTACAGAAAGATTTTCTCATATTTATAATAATTTGGAAGGAATGTTTTTATAAAAATAGCCTTTGAATTATTTTTAAACAAACTTTTAAAAAGTTAGTATGCTCCATTCCACCAAGATTGAATAATTTTAACTGTTAAAAATTTATTATACGTAGATATGAAGGATCACCCTGGTATAAAACCTTACGTAAGGACATAAACGTGCACAGCTGGGTAAGTGACATCTGTGCATGTGCACAGTTAGGCAAGTTCCATCTGTGCACGTGCACAGTTGGGCAAGTGACATATGTGCACGTGCAAAGTTGGGCAATGGACATGTTTGCACGTGCACAGTTGGGAAGGGGACATTTGTGCAAGTGCACAGTTGTGCAAGGGACATCTGTGCACGTGCACAGTTAGGAAAGTGACATATGTGCACGGTCAAGTGCACAAGAGCCCATCTGTACACGTCGAAATTTCAACGTGCAAACTTGTCACTTGGACAACTGCGCACGTGCACAGATGGTACTTGGACAACTGTACACGTCGAAATTTCGACGTGCACAGATGGGCTCCTGTGGACTTGGACGTGCACAATTGTTCGTCCGGCCATCGACATGCACAGCTGAGCACGTGCAAAGTTGTCCGTCACCCACTTGCCGCATGTGACATGGTATGTCCCCGTCTAAACGACCCTATGAATCAGTCTTCGCCTGATTTGCATAATTTCTTTGAGGGTACTGGAAACTTATAGCTTCATGAAGTTCTTGATAGTTCGCTGATTCATATGGATTATAGGAAATCATTACATAGAAGATAATTATGCGATAATCAGCATTGGAATGAATAATACGAAAAGAATCCAGGAATTAATGTACAAAGTAGATATAAACTAGAAAGGAACGATTTATTTTAGACCACTCACAATTTCATATAAAAGTATACAAAAACAGCAAATGAGCACAAACAAACTTTGAAGAGCAAAAATCTGTAAATTTCCTTGAGATCTTTAAAATGTCTTAAAAAGTAATTAAAATTCATACGAAAAACTTCTTGAATCTTCCAAAATCCTTTGATACATTTAATAATATTCTTCGTGCAGTGTATACAGATACGGCATTTTTTTTCTATTTTAATTCTGTAGTACGGGATTTTTTGCCTTATTTTAATTTTTTAGTCCAGCATTTTTTTCCCTATTTTAATTCTGTAGTCCGGCATTTTTCGCCAGATTTAAATTTTTTAGCACGACAAAAGGAAGAAGATTTAAAAGAAATTTGAAAGGTAAGAGACTAACGAATTTTCTTAGGACTCCTGGGAAAATTTCTAATGCTTTTTATTTGGAAAAATTACATTTCATACAGTTTAAATTCAAGTGGAGATTTTCAAAGATTTCCACATAGTTGATTATGATGTTAAAGTTTTTTGTCTACTGGTCTTTTCAATATTTTTCATGAAAATATTGATACTTTGATTGTGACAAAAATTCTCTCTAGCTCCGGTGGGATTAACATGAAAAATTAAAAAAAAAAATTTCATATAGTATTTTGGAAACTTTTGAAGGATTCTGAAAGATGTCAAGATAATGAAGAAAAATCGTTAAGATTCCTATGGAAATTTCCAATTATTTTTCATTATTAAATATTTAAAAGGAGATTTTTCAAGATTTCGAATAAACTGCAAGATTTTCAGGCATGTGGAAATTTTTTCAACGTTTTCGTTAACTTCAAAAATAATTTGAATTAGTTTGAAAGATGCGAGAAAATTCATCGCCTGTGGTAGAAGTTTCATCTTTTTGGTTAAAAATACAATTGATTGATTGAGATCTAATCTGTTTTGTTTCACGATTAAACTGTGTTTATCGGAAATTCATATTTTTGGATGAATTCGACTCTTTTCAATTGAAAATAAAATTTTTTTGATTTTAATTATAAAATATTAAAGTTTTGTTCATAATTATACTTATTGGGTGAAAATTACACTACTTTGTTAAAAGTTGAACTGCTTTCCTAAAAACTCATTTTTTCGTTGAAGATTTATCGTCTTAGTTAATAATTTATTTCTCAGGTTAAAGATGTCACGATTTCATTAAAAATCTATATTTTTTGGTAACACATTCTTTTTGGTAGAAAATTTATCTCTCAGAAAATATTTAATCTTTTTTGGTTGAAAATGCAACTGGTTGAAAACTAGTCTTTTTGGCTGAGGATTCAACTATATTATTGCAAATTTTCGGATGCATTGAACTGTTTACCTGAATTTTTCAGAAATCAAGTTATTGAACATTTTTCTTTTGTAAGAAAAATTGGTTTTTCCTTAAATCAAAAAACCACATTAGTAAATAGCATGTGACTGATGATGATAGTCACTCTACAATTGAATTGAGAATTCCCCTGGGTATTTGACTACATTTGCTCAATGGGTAAAACTGCACTGCTTTACATACTAACTTGTTTCTCCTCTGCCTGAGTCTTTTAAATATTCAGTGTATATGTTTTGGGCAATGATTAGTCGACAAAATGAAGCAGCTAAAATACTCATCATGCATACTATTGCATCATGTCTCTGTTTTTGGATTTGGGACATTATAATAGTAAGTACTGATTCTTTGACAAGACGTGACAATGCTGCTGATAAGGTATTAAAAATAGATTCCTATAATAAAAATAAGTCAAGGTAACAGACGTCCTCAGGTAATGCAAAAGAGCTTTTTTGACTCATGCGATCGCAAAACTCGCCTTCGGCTCGCATTTCCAACTTCACATTCGTTAAAAAAGCTCCTTCTGCACTCGTTAAGAAATATACTATTGTAGCCTATTAAGACGTTAATTAAGTTGTTCAGACCACCACCTCACGTACTTTCCCTTCCCTCACTTCGCGTTTCGACCCCCTCCCGAACTTCTTTATGCTCTACTTCCTACTCCCCTCGTTTTTCCAGCTGGCACTTCCCTTCCCCTACTTTCATTACCCAACCCCCACACCCCCTCTCCTACTCAACATAATTTCTGAACATTGCTCCTACTTTCCATCATTTCCTCTTACTTTCTCTACTTCACGCTGCTAGCCCTTTTCAATATTTCGTTGAAGAACAGGATGGTACCCCTGTGTCTGACCATGGAAATAATGGAAGTCACAACCTCACCCTTTTCAAATTTATTTTGGGGGAACGGTACCCCTGTGACTAGTGACAGAAATAATTTAAGTCACACCCGTATCGCTTTGCAATGTCTTCGTATGGGGCAGGAAGGCATCCCTATGATTTGTCACAGAAATAATTTGACTCACACCCCTACCCCTCTCTAATATCTCGTGAGGGGCGGAAATGCATGGCTGTGACTGATCATAGAAATAATTTATGCCACACACTTATCCTTTTCAAATGTATCGTGTGGGTAGGGGGGTTAAGGCGCCCCCATGAATAGTCACAAAAATAATTCCAGTAACACCTGTACCCCTTTCCAATATTTCCTGGGCGGCAAGAAAGTATCCTTATGACTGATCACATAAATAATTTGAGTCACACCCCTACCTCCTACCAATGTCTTGTGGTGGCGGGAATATACCACTGTGACTGATTCCAGAAATAATTTTAGTCACACCCTTACGATTTTCAAATGTCTCAGGGGGGGGGGGGAGGCAAGGCACCTCTGTTACTAGTCACAGAAATAATTTAATTCACACACGTACCGCTTGCCAATGACTCGTATATAGCAGGATGGCACCCTGGTAACTGATCACAGAAGGGTTCACAGTAGGGGGAGAGTTAATTTCATCAAATCATCTCCCCTTTTTGCGCTCTCCTCATTAGCTACGGGTAATCCTCATTTTTGGGAAATCTCATTTTTCTCGTAAAATAATGGTTTCAGAGAAAAACGCTTTCAGAATGAATTATTATCAACTATTATATGCTCTACAACTTCTATTTAAAACTTTTTCATTCAGATCAATTATTTCAAAATATAGAAGCGCAAAACCCCTCAAAACCCTACTTCTTTAGGATTTTACCTTAAAAATCAAAGCGGATATTCTCACTTCATATTCGTAATGAGAGTATCGAAATACATCGAAAGAGTGAGTTTCAAATTATTCGAAGCTACTTTCTTTTCGGAACATTATTTTTTCATTTTTTTCGTTTACAACTTGCTTGTGAATGAAAAGCAATTATAAAATTGATAATTAGGAAACATGAAATATTGAAGGGTCTACACGGAGAGCACTTTCGAGAGGCAGAGCTTGCATTACCCTCTAAGAGTTTTGTTCCTTTGGCTCTGCCACTGACATCTTATCAACAAAGGGGAGCCCAAGACTTTACTAGAATTTTTGAACGGCAGTCACTTGGACGGTGCCTGTCAACATACCGAGTTTGATGGCATTTACGAGTGCTTCTCGCCATATTCATAGCCATTTACGATCGAGTACAGTATCCTCGTAGGTAATTTAAAAATATTTATTCGCATAATCTACTTATGTAAACTGCAAATCAATTAAATTCTTACATGCTCTGAGTTAGTGAATAAAAAGCTGATTTTTTAGTGTGTATTTTATACGTAATTTGGAATAATATTGGGATTTGTGATGGAGATTCATCCGAAGGAGTGCCATGTCCGCCCTTAGTGAGACCGGAAGCAGGAAGTAATGTGGTTTTACACGCTGATTGTACTCATTCAAGTAGAGGACTCTTTGGTGGTTTATTGATGCTTGTTGGATCTATTGTTTCGATTATTATATTTTTTATTTCCGTTGCTGATCGGTATGTTCAAAAAGACATATTCGTTTATAATAATTGAAAACAGACATGGGCGTGAATAATATTGTTTGTCTCCTGTGCAATTTTTAAAGTAAAATATATTTATAAAAAAATTTTTTATTACATAATATCTGTTATCTGAATAATAGAAATGAAGAGCAGGGACAATATCTTTGGTAATTAATGAAAATTCATATCTTGAACTCAGAATGAATGAATAATCTTTTTTTACTTTCTTTCTAAGTTCCAAATTTTAGTTCGATCTGATAATATCTTCTGTTCTGTGTATGGATCTGAAAATTTAGAAATAATTTCTTGTTGTCAAAAAATTATGTGGAATTCTTTGTAGGTACATTTTTTGGCAGTGAATAATGACATAAAATTAGAAATGAAAAAAACAAACACCATTTTTTGGATTGTATACTGCAATTTTTTTTTTAATTGAAAAATTGTAACATGTGCTTGAAATTGCCTCAGCTTGAATAGAAGGAACATGCTATTCTTTCGCTTTGATAAAAAAAAGAATTTTTGTAATTTTCAAGATCTGCATATTGCTCAAGAAAGGCTAAATTTTCCATTTCAAACCAGGAAAGTTTTTTATGACAACAAAATAATGGCATGCTTCTCATCACAGCACATTTAAAAAAAGTTATAAAGCAAAAGCACATTCAGTTTGTTATTTTTCAATTTTATATAATTATTTACCACGAAAAACTGTATATACAATAAATTCGACCAAATTTTTTGGCACAGAGAAAAATTTTCTTAAAATTTACGAAACTCGAATTCACGAATCCATACACAGAATTTAAGATATTCGACCAAACTAAAATTTGGAGGACTTCCATACTAGTGTTTGACAAATACAACTTTTACCAACTATTAGAATCCGCTAATCAAAAGAGGGGTTTTTCGGCTCACTCTAATAGAAGAACTAACTGTTGCATTGTAATGTTTTCTGTTTAAAATGAGCAATTTCCGGTGAAAAACTCAAGCATAAACTAAAACTGTTAAAAAATGTTTAATATTTGAAATCCAATGATTTTTTATTAATAATATCAATTTCCCAAAAAAATATTAACTCAGCCTTAAGTTTTTCTAGAATTATAAATTTCATTTGAAATCATTGTCGGCCTTTCCGGTGAAAACTTTTAGCTAAAGCTGTAATTGACAAAAATGTTATTTTCTTCGAAATCTAATGATTTTTCGTCAAAACTGGTAATTTTTGCTGTAAAATGCCAACATTACTTGAAATGATTAAACTATTCAAGAATCTTCATTGGTATATAATTTATTTTTATTAAAAATACCAATTTCTGACGAAAAACACTAACATCATCCAAAATTCTTCAAAGATTCTGAATCTTTCCTAAATTATAATTATTCTTATTAGAAATACCAATTGTCGATGTAGAAAAAAAAACAATTTTCGTTGACAATCGCCAATGTGAGCTAGAATCAATGAAAAATTATGAATCTTCTTTAAAAGCTGAAATTTTTCAAATAATAATGTCAATTTTTGATGAAAAACACAACCTGAAATTGTTCTAGCTTGCGAAGTTTAGTATTTTTAACAAAAATTAATGACTTTACATTTATCTAATGATTTTTGTTGAAAAATGACAACTTTAGATAAGAAAAATCAGCTCTGTTCTAAATAACCGTTTTTGTAGGGAAAATGTTAATATAGCATCAAACTGTTCCAAAATTATAAATTTTGTTCAAACAGTAATGATTTTTTTCAATAGCAACTTTTGTTCCAAAACGCTTACGTAGCCTAAAATTGTTAACAAAAATGGTCAAGAATTACGAATATTGAAGATGGCTTGTTCAAAAATGTTAATTTTCGCTGAAAAAAAACTAACACAACCTACAATTAAAAAAAATTATAGGCCCTTGTAGAAACTTTATGATTTAGTAATAAAATTATTTGTTTCAAATACTAATTTCGAAGGGTAAGAACAAATTTAATACAAAACATGTATATGTTCAATGATTTATATATATAATTTGAAGAGTTTTAATTCAATCGAGTAAAATCATCTGAAAAGCAAACATATTTACCAGTTCGCATTAAGTTTTTTATGATTTTCCTTATGGAAAGAATTATTTGTAGATCCTAAAAATTTCAAATATTGAGAAATTCGGAAAATTGCCGACAATTTGAAATTGACGATAAAACACTGTTCCTACACATGATCAAACCTACATAACATAGTGTGGACATGATTTCCAGCACAGAATAAAAGTAACACAAAATAAACTCTACATAAAGTAAAAAAACATTTTTTTATGAAATAATTGGCAAAAATGGAAACTTACAGAAGCTGTTGACTAAAAATGATAGCATTTATGATATATTGAAAAATCTTGGAAAATAGATATATTCCAATTTAAACAAAAAATAAATATTGGAAACTTTTGATATATTTATTTTCTTATTTCATATGCTCAAGTGAAAATTAGAGGGGCAGTTCATCTACTGAAGGGTGGCCCACTATTAGTGTTTTTTGTTATTTCCACATCTGATAGCAAGTGATTGTATCATATTTTCAAACTTATTGTTACAATACTGTATTTACACAAATTCAAAAGTATAAAAAGCGCCAAGTGTGAGCACAGTTTAAAAAACTATAATTTGCATTGTCCTTTGTAAAATTAAAATCAATAACTATTGGAAATTTACAGTCGCTTTGCTGAGTTTGCAGAATTCGCGAACCAAGTAACTATCCATACGATTTTGACAGTAATGACATTGTCAGCGACACTAGCGTACAGAAAAATAGTTAAATTGCATGTAAATCGCAACAGTGTATCACTTTTAGACGATATTCTTCTTTTCCTCGCAATTCCTGCATTTTTCCTCTATCCTATCTTCAGTGTCGTTTCAGCCATACAGAGACATGATTATTTGAAAATTACAATTATCATTTTGGAGGGGATCTTTTTTTTAATCCTGTTATCAATTTCTTCCCTTCGAAAATGATTTATAAAAAATTAATTAGAGCTTTTATTTCAGGTGAGACAAGTTCTACTGCAGGCTCCTCTTATATAGCTGACGGATTAAGACGTTGTTCGAATTCACAAAAACTATGAATTGAGGAGCCAGGTCGTGAACTTCTGACCTTTCTAATCACCTGCAACATCGTATTATGGATAATTCAAAGTTTTGAAATAAAATCGACCGACAAAACAGATTACAAATACGATTTTTATAGCAGAGTTATTTGGACTATTTTGAAGCATATGACAGTTCCCTTAACAATGTTTCATAGATTTCATAGCTCTGTTTGTCTGGTTGATATTTGGAAAAGTGCATATCAACCGAGAGATGTTCATCGCTGATTCCACAAAAGTGGTACCCTGCTGACAAAATTATAGAAAGTTTTAGAATCTGATAGACTACGAGAAAACTTATATTTTTTGATCTATAGTTTCCCACTAAAACTATCTGATCTCATTGGTCCATCACATCTTATCCATTCCAGACTTGTATCAAACCCTACGTTTCAGAATCTCGGAAATTTCTATCAAATTGCATGAGTCGAGAAGTCGTATGCTTTCATATGAAAATTGTCTCATTGAATACAATTTAAAAGAGTATGAGATTTCTCAAAAAGCAAAATTTGATACAAATTATACAAGTTCAGGAAAATGGGATTTGTTCAAAGTCTGGCGCGGACGTGATTTGACGGAGTTCCAATAAAAAAAACTGTTGATAGAAAAAGTATGCGATTCGACAACGAACAGAATTTTATAGAATTTTCGAAGATTTAGAGAAGTGGATGAGATACATCTGTGACGGAGGATGAGATTTAGTGCAGTTTCAGTGGAAAAATATAGACAGAAAAGTCTATTTGAAAAAATATTTTATTTGAATTCTACCCAAAAGGCGTATTAGAGTGGATCAAAATATGAAACGTTAGGGTAACAGAGCGAATGATTAAGGGATATCCTGTTGTCGAAGGTAGAAGAAAAAATTTATTTCTTTTACGTTACCCTATATGATTGAATTTTCATCAAAAAATATATTTAAATAAAATATTTGATGAATATATTATTTAATCTTTGATACGATTGTATACAAATTGATTGTCTTTTTAGTGGGACATTGCGAGACACTTCCGAAAAACATTATTAATTGATTATTCATTTCGACAGACTTTCCATCAAAAGCATTTGATGGAAATATAAAGAAAATTCTTGAAGTTAAGGATATAAAAAACTAATATTAAAAAGTATCATTCTTCTTGATTAAATCCTGCCAAAAATGTTCAGCAGGGTAATATTATATGTGTTTTTCTGATTATTTATATTTTCATAACATTATATGCATTAAGTTTTATTATTTTTCTTGTTATCATTGTTACTTACGACTCAAAAAAATGCAGTAGAAATCCATATGTATTGAATCTCTAGCAAGAACTTCAGAAGATATTTGTTCACTCTTTAAATAAAAAGACATTTACAACTTTTACTAAATCTATATTTCACTTAGGTGATATTTTCAAGATATTTTGATAGTTATATTTATGACGTGATTGTATGTCAGTAATGAGTAAGTTATTTTTCAAGAGTAAGTAGTTATCGTTATCGTTTCCGTTTCAAATTGTAAATTTTTCTTAGTTAATTTGCAGAAAAGTACTTACTTTTACTTATTCAGTTACTTTTGTATTTTATTTGTACTTTTTATATACTCATACAGGGTGGACCATTTCAATCTATTATGGGGACCCAGGAGGAAAAATTCTATATAGTTTATACATAATGTATTATGTATAGACACTGTATAAAAAATTATATATATTTTATACATAATCGGCGATTCACAATTTATATAATAGGAACATAATATTTCTTCATATAATTACCTTGTTGGACACGATTTAAGTATGTCATTGAGACCGAACGGTATAAAGGTGCGTAATATCGGTACTCCTCCGGAAGTGACAACGACCCCGGTGTACCTAATCATGCACCAGGTTGCTAAAAGCATCTTCTACAGGAATTTTTTCAACATTTAAACTTCGATGAGAAAAAGATCAAATTATAATGTAGTTGCGTCGATCCTGGTGTACCTGATCATGCACCAGGTTGCTAAAAGCATCTTCTACAAGAATTTTCCAAAAATTTAAAGTTCGTTGATGAAAAGATAGAATTCAAATGTAGTTGCGCCGCGACCCTGGTGTACCCGATTATGCACCAGGCTGCTAAACGCATCTTCTACAGGAATTTTCTCAACATTCAAACTTCGATGATAAAAAAATCAAATTCGAATGTAGTTGCACCGACCCAGGTGTACCTGATCATGCACCAGGTTGCTAAAATTATCGTCTACAGGAATTTTCTCAAAATTTAAAGTTCGTTGATGAAAAGATCGAATTCG
>CAKNXH010056783.1:15400-40876 GCA_932178445.1 Andricus quercusramuli
CGCCGACCCCGGTGTACCTGATCATGCATCAGGTTGCTAAAAGCATCGTCTACAGAAATTTTCTCAAAATTTAAAGTTCAATGATAAAAAGATCAAATTCCAATGTTGTTGCGCCAACCTTGGACTACCTGATCATGCACCAGGGTTGGTGCAACTACATTGGAATCCGGTCTGTTTATCATCGAACTTTAAATTTTGAGATAATTCCTGTAGTAGATGCTTTTAGCAACCTCGTGCATGATCAGGTAAACCAGGGTCGGCGCGACTACATTTAAATTCGATCTTCTTATCATCGGAATTTGAATTTTGAGAGAATTCATGTAGATGATGCTTTTAACAACCTGGTGCATAATCAGGTAAACCAGGGTCGGTGCAACTACATTGGAATTTGATCCGTTTATCATCGAAGTTTATATGTTGAGAAAATTCCTGTAGGCGATGCTTTTAGCAGCCTGGTGCATGATCAGGTACACCAGGGTCGGCGCAACTACATAGGAATTTGATTTGTTAATCATCGAAGTTTAAATGTTGACAAAATTCCCGTAAAAGATGCTTTTAGCAACCTGTTGCATGATCAGGTACACCAGGGTCGACGCAACTACATTTGAATTCGATCTTTTCATCAACGAACTTTAAATGTTGAGAAAATTCCTGTAGACATGATCAGGTACACCAGGGTCGGCGCCACTACATCAGAATTTTATTTGTTTATCATCGAAGTTTAAATGTTGAGAAAATTCCTGTAGAAGATGCTTTTAGCAATCTGGTGCATGGTCAGGTACACCAAGGTCGACGCAACTACATTTGAATTCGATCTTTTCATCAACGAACTTTAAATTTTGAGAAAATTCCTGTATAAGATGCTTTTAGCAACCTGGTGCATGATCAGGTACACCCGGGTCTTTGTCACTTCCGGAGGAGTACCGATATTATGCACCTTTATACCGTCCGGACTCAATGACGTATTAAATCGTGTCCAAGAAGGTAATTATATGAAGAAATATTATGTTCCTATTATCTAAATTGTGAATCGCCGATTATGTATAAAATATATATAATTTATTATATAGTGCCTATACATAATACATTATGTATAAACTATATAGAATTTTTCCGCCTGGGGAATAATTCCAAATTTTTGTTCGATATAGAAAAATGTTCCAGACAAAAGTTGAAGGGGACAGAGGGGGTCAACTACTGATACCAATGGCCTTGATCTTGAATTCGATTTTCAAGGTGATTTGAAGGTCAAAATGATTTTTTTAAATGGGAACTAATTTAAATGGATTTAAATGGGAAATTATATTTTTATGAATGTCGTAGCTCCAGTAACGTTAGTAACTTTTTTCATGAAATTCCAACAGAGAATCCAAATACTCCTGAATTTTATTTATTTCGCTAGTTACTTGAATTCACCATGTGAACCATGTGCACTTTTAAATTCAGATTTTATTATTATGGATTCACTAGTTCTATTCACTTATATTTATCAATTCATCAATTTTTGTTTTCAGTTCATTTGATTTGATTTGTAATTTGCCGTGTATTGTTATTCATTCTTTGGGATTCTCTTGCATTTTTTTAGTTTACCCTGGATTTTTTTTTTAAATTCAGTTGAATTCACTTAAATTCTTCTAAATGCGCTCAATGTTACTCAATTGAAGTGCTTCTTTATAGTTTTTTTTTCAATTTACCATAAAGTCTTTTAAATTTCCTTTGAATTTTCAGCTATTTTGTCAAATTTTTATGAATTTTTCTCAATTTATACCAGGTAATGAATTGAATAAACTTTTCAATGAACTATTCAACAACAAAAATTTAACTTTAAGTTTTTCATTGAAAATGTGTATTCTTCGGTCATTTTTTTAGAAAATCAATCTTCTTTTTCGGAAATTCATATTCTTGATTGAAAATTTACATATTTGATTGAAAAAGCATTATTTGATTTCTTAAAGAATCATCATTTTAGTTGAAAATTGAACCATTTTGTTGTTATCCATATCATTGGCTGAAAATTAAAATATGTTATTATGAATTTGTTTGCTTTTGATTGAAAATGAATTTCTTTAACCGAAAATTGAATTATTTCATTATTTTTCAAAAATCGATTACTTTTAGTTGAGAATTTATGTATTTTGTTGTAAATTCATGTTTCATGGCAAAAAATTATTCTTCTTGATTGAAATTTCAAATGCTTGGTTGAAAGTTAACCTATTTTATATAAAAAAAAAATTTATTTGTTGAAGATGCATCTTTTAGCTTTAGAATTAAACAAGTTTTTTTCTAAATTTGTTTCTTAGTTGAAAATCACGATTTTCAATTGCAGATTCAACTAATACGCATTTCGCTGAAAATTGATCGTCTTTAGTTTAAACATTTAAATGTTTAACTTGAAAATTCCACGTGTTTTTTTGAAAATTCGCCTTTTTGGGTTAAAAATCAAACTGTTTTCAGAGAATTACCCTCTTTGGTTTAACATTTCTCAATTTGGTTGAATTATTTTTTCTCTCTTCATAGAATAATAAGTACTGGTGTCGAATTCAACTTTTAATTGAAGAATTCGTCTTTATTTCTATTTTTATCTTTTTTGGATAGAAGCGACTGTTTGATTCAAAATTACTCTATGTTAATTGCGGACTTCACTATTTTGCTGAAAATTTGTCTTTTTCAATTAAATTCAACTTTCTTCGATGTAAAATAAAAATATTTTAAGATTGAAATGTCAACTATTATATTTGTTGTTATGCATCAATATATGGTTAGTGAATAATTCACCTATTTGAATAGAAACTTCATTATTTGGATATAAATTCCATCATTTTGTTGAAAAAGCAATTAATTGTTAACAATTTAATTCTTTGGTTCCAAATTTAACTTTTTTGTTGAATATTCGTCTATTTAGATAGAAATTTCTTCCTTTTTGGATTGAGAATTGAACTGTCTCCTGAAAAATTCATCATTTCATTTGAATATTCATTTCTTTGGTTGGAAATCAAACTATTTTATTGTGCCTCAATTTTTGTTAAGTTGAAAGTCAATTTTATTGAATGAAAATTTAAATATTCCATTTGTGGCTAAAATTTTATGTTTTTAAGTTGAAGATCCTTCTCTTTGGTTGAAAATTTAAACATTTTGTTCAAATTTCGTTTATTTCTGGTTAATAATTAATTGCTTAAGCTGCAAATTTAATAATTCTATTACTGGCTGGGAATTGTTTTCCATTGAAAATGTATGTATTCTGTAGAAAAATCGTTTTTTGGTTGAAAATCACGATTTTCTATTGCAAATCGAACTATTCTCGTTTTTTAGAAAATTGATCATTTCAAGTTTAAAATGAAGTTATTAGGCTTGAAAATTCCATTTTTATAACATTGTCTTTTTGGTTTGAGAATTCTATTATTTCCATTGAAAATTAACCTTTTTTATTAGAAATTCACACTTTCCGTTCGAGAATACAAATGTTTTTAGAGAATTCCCCTTTTTGGTATACAAATTCCTGAATTCGGTTGAAATATTTTTTCTCTCTTGGCTGAATGATCATTCCCGATTGAAAATTCAACTGTTTATGTAGAATGATTCTCTTCCGTTTTAAAATTAATTTCTTTCGGTAGAAATGTTATATTTTTTAGTTGAAAACGCAACTGTTTTGTGAAAAATTATTCTTTTTTGTTTGAGGATTCAATTATCTTGACTGAAAATCTGTCTGTTTTGTTGAAATTAAAGTGTTTTTGATACAAAATGAAAGTATTCTCACGTTGAAATATCAACTAATATATTTTGCGTTGAAAAATAACCTTTTAGAGTTAAAAATTAAATTATTTTCTTCAAAATTCAACCGTTTTGTTGACAAGATTTCCTGTTGGATAGAAAATTCGTCCTCATGGATTGAAAATTCAACCGTCTTCTAAGAAATTCGTCTTTTTGGCTTCAAAATTCACCTACTTGGTTAGAATTTCAAATGTTTTGTTAAAAATTTAATACATTTCGATTCGAAAATATAAGCGTTCCATATTGAATTCAATATACAACCTAGATACATTAATTTTATTTGAAAAATGTATTCTCCTATTTTCTTGAAAAATCTCCCTGTTTTGGGAGCTAAAATTTTAGGCTCTAAAGTCTACTGAAGAACTAAGGGAGATGTCCCAGTAATCGGGACGGTCCCAGTAATCGTAAGTTTTGAGGTGTAAACGCCAGAATTAAGTATTCTCCGCATAAAAAGACAATCCTAAAATATTTTGGAGTAAGTTTGAACCATGCTTGTTTTGGAAACCAAATTAGTTTTCTTATACAAATATTGCACATGGGTAAAAAAAATTCATTTGTATTGGCGGTGGCGATGAATTACGAAACGTGGAAAATAGCTTAACATTTTGGTTAGGAAAGCCGTCTCTTTGCTTAAGCTTTTATTATGTCTAGAAATTACTTGATCGGGACGGAAATAATTTTTTTGTAATACAAAATAATTTTTATTTCATGAAATTGAGTAACACTTTAATTTAGTACCTTCTCGTTCAAGAAATATCCGTCACGATTATAGGGACATTTCAAAAGCATAGTTGCTCGAGTAATCGTGGCCGGTCACGAAAACTAGGACGACTCTGTCAACATTTTATTTCCATATTTCGTCACAAATAATAATTTAATTAATTTTGAAGAGGCATGAAATAGAATCGGAGAACTGACTTGTTACTGTGAGTAGTAATCGTAATGTAAAGTAGTGCTTAAAACTGAAAAAAGGTGATTAAAAATGTTGACATGAGATTAGAGATTTCATTATCAATTTTTTAGTTTATCATAATTTTTCAGTGAAGTTAATATTTATTGAGTAATTTTCTATTAGCTAGCGTTAATCTATATTGCATTATACAAAGAAAAATGTGTAATAGATATATAATTATTGATAGTTTTAATATTTTGACAACGTAAACAGAAAATAACCTCAATTTTTTAGTCACATTGCAATTAATGCAATTAAGGCAATTAATCAAATTTCGTGTGCTACATCTAGTTATTAAAAATGTTAATGATTTTTAATTATAATATTCAGTATTGTAAAAGAATTTCAGCATTGTCGTTATTACTTATCGTGATGAAAATTCTAATAAATATTTATCTCGACTTATTTTTTTGACCACTTTATTTGTTATGAATAAAATATTAATTTTATTCGACAATATGTTTTACTGAAATAAAAACTAAACATTTTAAAAGAAAATTCATGTTTACTTAGATTTATTATCATAGTGTCCATCAGACGTATTGAAACTATCAGAAGATTCGATTTTGAGGTTGTTTCGACGGATTTCATATCGGAGGTCTCAATTAATATAAAACTGACAATACATCTTTCATTTCATCAAAGTATAGTTAAAATACAAACATACACTTGAAATACACCTCCAAATCGCTAAAAACTGATTTCAAGAAAACTTGAAGATTTGGAAATTACGATAACTGGGACATCAGTGCTTTTTGGCTTTTAATTGTTTATAAATAAAAAGTGATATCAAATATAATGTAAGAACAATCTTTATAATATTCTAGAATATTTAATGCTTCAATCAGTACCAATCATTTTTCAAATAATCCTTCAAAAACAATTTTCTAAATATTTGAAGTCAATGAAATCTCTTATGGTCATGTTTAGCTTATGTTCGTATGTTCTGTGTTTTATTTTAGGCTTTTATTAAATGAAATCGAAGACGGAATTTCGACTTCGAAGGGGTTGTAGGTGTTGGCATTTGGAAATTCACTCTTCAGGGTTGAAGCTTTCTGTGACGATCTGTGACGAAGGAGGGTTGGGATGAAAAAAGTGTTCATAGAGCGTGACGTAGTTTTTTAACGTCTCCTTGTATGTATTTCGCTAATTTATTACGAGACATTGCGGTTGATACTAGCCTTTCTGTTTTCCTAGTTAATTTCAGACTCGTATGACGTTAGGTATATTACGAGTTCATATACATATAGGTATATATATGCACTTCAGAGGTTAACCGTACACCGCATACATGAAACAAGCGTTTGATGTAACACTAAAGTGTGCCAAATATAAACTCTCTGTTTTAACATACAAGTAATTAAATTGAATTCATCACGGATGGTATAGAATACCTTATCACTCTATAGAAAACCAAACCAATTTCAATAATAGCACATAAAACAATCAATACATTATATAATAAATTAACATAATGTTAACAGTCAACAAATAGACTTTTCTCTTAATGCATATAATATACCTTATCTGAATTACTCAATAAATTTATTTTCCTTCAGAGTTCACCTGTGTGATCATATCTTCCTGTGAGAAATGAGATACAGATATGGCATCAGTTTTTATATCCAAAGTATCTGGTGGCGCTATCTAAAAATGGAAAAATTGTATAACTTCAATATTAGTTGGAGAAGATCAAGAAACATTTTACTAAATCCATTCCTAATCAGATATGTTCTACCCTCAAGTATCAGAATCTATCAGCGACGAAACATATTTTTTCCAAAAAATTAGGTGACAAGTGAGGGACAGCGGGAGAGGTTACCCGCTCTTTCCTTTTTTTTTTTTTTTTTTTTTTGATTTTCTCTATTTTCCAGGCGTGTGGAATTGAAACAGCGAGTTGGCCATTTTCGAGGTACGACCCTTGCCTGCATATAGGTGAAACTTAGAACTTTAATAATTATATCGTAAAAAGTTGTAAATTTTCAAACGCTGTGGGAAAAAGCGGCCAACGAGCCCCGACAGCGGGCAGGTTGTTTTCATTTTATCTATATTACTTTTAATATCATTTATATATTTTTCTAGAATGTCATTATCTCTGCTTCCAATAATACTAGCAATGCATTGTTCATCGCTTAAAATGAAACATTTAGCCGGCCAAATATGATTATGACATTACTGTTTATCCGTACAGTGCATATCAGTCAAACTATTTCCCGTATCATATTTTACGCCTCGACCAACGTGTGTCACACCCAACTCGGCAAACTTACCCCAAACGCCACGAGCAAACTTTTCGACATTTTACGATCACAAATAGTGAGATGAATTTTAAAAACGACGATCATCTATAAAGCCTATGGAATGCTATTCAAAATGTGTATAGTCTGTATTGATGTAACAACAAGTGTATTCAATAACCATTCACACACTTAATTTTGTAGAGAGCACCACTTGTCACTTCTATGATTTTCAAATAACCAGTCGGCCAACCTGCTCCATGGCCAAACAGTCCCGCTCTGGCCTACTTTTTTGATTTAAAGAATTTTTTTTCACGAAGCTATAAGTATTTGAACGTTGACGTCTATTCCTTGAGAAAACACTCTGTTTTTATTTAATTTCCTATATGTAGTTTGTGGAAAAAAGAATTTCTTGTTCTTAAAATAAAATTTTTGCATGTTTCTCGGAAACAGCCAAAGATACAAAGAAAAAAAAAAAATATATAAGTGTTAACACCTAGGAAATTTCTCCGAGTAATTTCTTTTGCTCTTTTGCGATATCTTGCTTCGTTTAAGAAAGAATCTTCTCAATAAAATGTTTAGAAAAGAAATATTCTCTCGGCTTTAAAAATGAGTTAGCCCGAAAAAAACTGATGGAGTGCCTAGCTGATATGAACAGAAACTTTTGAAAAAAAATTGGCAAAGAAATAAAAAGAGCAAGATGCATTTTTTGAAACATTTGTTTAGTTGTGCAACCTTTAATCTTAATGTTTTTCGTATGGTTGTTTGTAACTCGGTTGTTTTCGAAAAAGATATGAAAATTCGATTTTAAGAAAAAAGTTTTCTCCACAAAAATGGGTCAGACCGCATAAAACTCACAGAATTTCTTCTCTATAAGAGGTCAGATGTAACAAAAAATATGAGTGTCGATTTTCTGTTAAAATCAACTTCTTATATTTTTTAAGAAGCCATCGAAATTTGAATATTTGTAACTTCGTGAATGTTTTTTTTTCACGAATAAAAAAAGTATGTGTCGCCTACTTTTCTAAAAAAGAAACACATTTCGTCACTTAGAGATTCTGTGTCTTGAAGTGTAGAACCTGTCTGATTTGAAATAGACTGGGGCTTTTTTTTGTTGTCAAAAGGTACGAAAATAAACCAATTTTTTTTCACTAAATGATTGAAGATTTCATCGATGTTGAATATTAATAGGATTAAATTGTTCAAATGAATTTCACGCTTAAGCAATTTAAAAATGAATGAATCCACACTATAAAATTTAATATTAATATCAAACTTTTGTATTTATAGTATTTCTTGTTTAAAAGTACTGAATTCACACGAAAATTTTAACATCATCTATTTTTGTTACAAATTTGTAAATCTTACCTGAAATATAATTTGTTTGAATAAATCTACCAATTTTCGACAAAAAACACTGACATACTCAAAAAACACTGACATACTCAAAAATTGCCAAAAGATTTTAAATCTTTTCAAATAATAAGTAAATTTTATTATGTCAAGCAACAATAATTGTAATTTCAGGTAAAACCTTAAGTTTTTGAGGATTCCAAATTAATAATAAAAAAATTGCAAATAATTTTATTTACAATTGGCATACGTTTTTCTATTATTTTTATTATTACATGGAATTATGTGTAGATTTGTTTTTTAAGGTTCCCCTATTCCCTACTCCTCTTCTAGCTCGAAAAATGACCAATAACAGCTATTTTTGAAAATTTGATAACTATTTTTCGAATTGTTTTTTGGGTGAAAATATAAAACATTTTGGATCATTCTCAAAGGTCATTTAACTTTAAGACTGAAGGCAAGATTTTCCCAAAATTTTCGAACCATTTGCTAAAAAATTCGAAGAAGTCATCAAAGTAAACAATTATGTCATATCGACGTGTCCAAATTTTTTAAGCTTTTTGAAGCTTTGAGAGTTCGCCATGAGAGTTAGCACCTTTTCATTTAGACTTTTCGAGATGAAACCTTGTAACTTGGACACGTCGATATTGTTCTAATCAAAAAAGTATCAATGAATAGATATTATCTGAATGTATACTTACACTTGTGTTTATTTTTAGCCAATTTACGAAGCCTTTCACGATTCTTAAGTGTTTGATTCCATTCCAGACAACATCCATACTTTCCAGTTCTTGAGGAACATTTTCACACAGAAACCATTTTTTTTCGACTTGATTTTGGGGAGGTACAAAACGCAAGTGTTTTGGCAAGGCACTTCCAAATGCGAATGTCTTTTTAGGTTTCTTTTCTATTTGGATGTCACGTATTAATTCCTTTCGAGTCATTTCAAGTTCTGTGGCACTTAGGGAATTTCTGATCAATGCAATTGGCCTAGGTACTGTTGGCATTTCTTTTATAATCACCTAGTGAGTTACGAAAGAATTAATTTTTCTTTTAACTGTAAATTTATTTTATTTGAATAATAGGAATCGTATTGCACTAGTTTCTTATGAGCATTAGACCTCTTCTGAATATAAATAATTCAAAATAAAATAATTTTAAAAGTATTTATTTATCAAACAATTTTATCAGGCTTTTTGACCTTGGGGCTCTTTTTTTGTGAATAAAAAAAATCTCAAATTTACCCTTAAAATATCTGGAGGTTTAAAAAAATACACATATTATTATTTAATGGTAAAAATTAGAGTTCAGAAGTGAACTGAGATTCATCAACCGACCCGGTAAAAATTCTACAGATAGAACCTGAATGTCGTTCTACCCAATTTTTCGAATGATTTCCAGGGACTTAAAAGGATTGAGGGTATTTTAAATGATTGGAAGGTACCCCAGAAAATGTTGAAGATTCCAAAGGATTTTCATGGGATTTGAAGTGATTTTTAACGCATGTAAATAGAAAGATTCGAAGATAATTTTAAATATTTCTGTTAAAGCATTTTTGATGAGTTTCGTTGAATTTCGAAATATTTGGAAAGATTTCATAGAATTTATAAGATTTTAAGATATTGAAAAAGATTCCAAGATGTAATCAGATTTTGGAAGATTTCAGTAATTTCAAGATATTGTAATAAATTTCAAGGAATATCATTTGATTACATGCAATTTTACGGGCTTCCAACAGATTTCATAATATTTTAATGGATTCCAGTGAATTAATTTATGAAAATTAATAAAATCCCAATAATTTCACAGCTTTGAAAATAATTTTGAATATTTCATGGTATTTCCAAAGATTTGAAGGATTTAAAAAATTTTAGGCATTTTGAAAGACACCTAAGAATTTTTAAGAACTTTAGAATATTCAAAGGCATTTCAAGAGATTTCAAGGAGTTAGACAAATGTTAGGTCATTTTGAAGGATTCCAAGGATTCTAATGATTTTAAGTGACTCTTCTGAATGTTAGGCGATGTTAAAGAATTTTTTAGAATGTTGAGAGATTTTAAACATTCTAAGGGAATTTTATGAGGTTCTAAGAGATATTCAACAGTTAAAAAAAATATAGGTTATATAGGTTCGTATATTTTTCAGACAATTAATAATAATTTCGAATTGAAAGAGTCTGAGTTTTATTAAATATACGTATATATTTCATATTGAACGATTCTGAATTGAAAATATTCTAAATAAAACAATTTTATATTAGGTACAATACAGAAAAAAACAAAATTTGTCAAGGACAAAAAGAAATTAAAATTGTATTATTATTATTTCGAAGCGTTCAAAATTGAAGATTTTCATTTTAAGTCGCAGAATCTCGAATTTGAATGATTTCTAGAAAAAAATCGAAAATATGACAATCTCAAAATGTTTCAACTTGAATGATTTCATATCAGAATTTTGAATACTGGATGATTTTAAATTCAAAGCAATTCAGATTTTATTATTCCTAATTACAAGCGTGACAAATTAAATAACTAAACTTTAAACATTTTTAAATTTTAATAATTCCTCATTTGAAGCAATTGAAATTCAAGAATTATTTCAAGTTGAAAACTAAATCGAATGTTTCAAAGTTAAAGCTTCTGAAATCCTGGAATTTTAAATTGTTATTACGTTAAAAATCTAACTTAATATTGAAATTAATTAAACAAATTTTTCGAAGTTCAAAAAAATAAATTCAACGTTCAAAATAGAAAAAAGATTCAATTATGAACGTTTAAAATTGTATTATTAGAAAAAAAAAACGTTTAAAATTAAGTAGTCTTAAATGGAGCATATTAAAAATGAAGAAATTTCTACTGCGGAAGGTCGAAAGATGAATCCAAAATTCATCTAAAATTGAAAAATTTCTAACGACCAAGAATTGTGATACTAAAACTTTTTTATGCTCACTTTTCAATTGTGATTATTTGAAGTAAATTCAAATAATTGAAATCATTCAAAAATGAAAAATTCAAAATTTTCTATCCTTATGTTCTAAATTCAACCATTTCAACTTTGATTGCAAAATTAAAACTTATAAAAGGCAAATGCTGAAAAATGAGCGTTCAACGTGAAAATCCAGGAATCTGAAATTATAAAAATTGTAAACTAAAGAAATTATTTGATTAATAATGTATCAATTTCGGATAGTTTTATTTTTATCCATTTTAATGTGAAACAACACAATTTTTTACTTTTGAGTTTTACATCGTTTAATTTTCAACACTTTATTTAGATTTGATGATTATGCTTAAAATCTTCCAGTTAAATACTTTCCAATTATGAATCGTTAATTTTTCAGAATCTTCAACTGAAAATCAGACAATTGTAAAATTTTACATCAAAAATGTAGAAAAAAAATACAAAAAAAGATCACTATGATTCCAATGTTCGATATCGCACAATTTGAAAGTTCAGAATATTTAATATCTGAAAACATTTTCAAATAAAAATCAAATGAAACTTGCAATGCTCAGTTCTAAATTTTTCTGATTTTCAAGGCTGGATTAACACATTTTTCTATTTATTATTATCATTTATTGACAGAAAATTGTGTACGTTAAAAATTGAAGCTACACAATTTAGAATATTCAAATCTGAATTGATTAAATATAAAACTGACTGTCAGGGCCTTCAATATAAATTTTCTCAATTTCTCAAGATATTTTTTCTTAATATTTTGATTTTATACCATCACACCGTGAAAAATTTTTCTTTGAATTCAGCATCTGCTGCAAAAAACTTTAGTTTTCAAATTTCAGGCCTCAAAAATATATTTATTTTAGATTTGCCACTTGGAAACTATTTAAAGATGATACATTCAAAGTGATTGGATATATTGCTGTAATATAAAATGTGCTCATGATCGAACCCCGAACCTCTAACGTGAACTCCAAGCACTTAACCACCTAAGCCACCAAGGCTATTTTATAACAATAATCAAGATTCATATTTTCATCCAAATTTAGTTAAAAATATTACCTGCATAGATTTGCAAGCGTCACTAGTGAAAATAATTTGGAACATGTCCTTTAAGACTTCCTCATCTATTCTCTCTAAAGATCCACTCAATCCTCGCAGCCACTCACAAAAGTCGTGGCAAATTTTATCAGTGATCTTAGACGCTCTCATACTTAATGTAGCATCTGGATTGTAACCCTTTAGGTCTTTTTTCTTAAGTGGTCGCCATGTTACAACCTACAAAATTCATCAGTGATTCTGAATATGAAGCGCAACTTTTTCGCGGAATTTAATACAAAAATGCAAAGACAAGAAATAAAATATTATACTATACCTTTCGTCGTGGTTTCACGAGGAAAAGAGCATAGGGATTCAATCTTTGCGAATTGGGGGAATGTACCCGTAGGGAAGGTTCTGTTACAGATGGAGGATGTACCTGTAATTAGAAAAGAATTTTCACGATCAGGTCTGAGATTTTATTTATATTTTTTGATTTCAACAGTTTTTCAAGAATTTAAAAAATGTTTAGGGGGTTTGGAATTTACTGTTATGGTCGCTACACCCTTACGAAAAAACATTATAGGAAATTCAATATGGGCCTATGATGATTATCCTATAATGATGATAATTCATTCATTAACTTAACGAAGTATTTCAAACTATTTCAAGGGATTTCTACAGATTTGAAAGATTTTAAAGAATTTGTCGAAGAATTTTGTAGTGTTTTCGAATATTTTTAGAGATTTAAAAGAATTTATAAAGCTTCAAGGCATTCGCAGGAACTCTTATATTATTTCCAAGGCTTTACGATATTTTTAAAGATTTTGAGCTATTCCAACAGAATCCAAAATATTTCAAACGATTTGGAAAATGTCAAGGAGTTTCAAAGAAGTTTTCAAAGGACTTTACGTTTTTTTCGTAAACTTTAATTACATTCAAGCGATTTCAAATGAGTTCTACTTACTGAAATGCATTTTCACGATTATATATATTTATATATTTTTGAAGATTTCGAATAATTTTCCGTTTTGTAAGATTTTAAGCTATTTCAACAGATTGCAATGAAATTTCAAGAGATTTTCAAAATTCCAAGGAATCTCAAAGAATGTGGTCAGATTTCTAAATATCTTAGGCTCGATTTCTAGGAATTTCTAGACAACTTTGAAAGATAAATTGAATTAAATAAAATTTAGAGAAACTACTAGCGATTCCAAACGATTGAGGGGATTTTATGGCATTTCAAGAGAAGATTTACACGATGTTATTGAATCTCTAAAGATTTCAAAGATTTCAAAAGATTTCAAAGATTTTTAGGGACTTGGACGGTTATTATTATTATTCCCTCTAGGGGCAAATCAATTTAATATCAAGGAATGTCTACGTGTGTCAACGATTTCAAAGAATATCAAGGAATTAAAAAAAATTCTGAGGATTTTAAACATTTTTACTTATTTCGAAAGATTTCCACGAATTTCAAGAGAATTAAATTTTTTTAGAAATTTTAAGGAATGCCACTAGAGAAATTTAGGAAATAAATTAAATGTATGAAATTACAAGTGGTCTTAAATAAATCGTTGCTCTTCAGTTTGTCTACTTTTTAAATTGAATCTTCCAGTCTTTTATTATTATTTATCGCAACGCCTATTGTCCCACAATCGTTTTCTATGAAGATCAAAAAATAATAATTTCACCCATCACAATTCTTTATATCACTCAATTTATTTTCAGAGTTTTGTTTTTAGTACTACACATTATAATTAATACAATAGTAGAAGTAATTAATAACAATACATTATCTGCCGTTAAGAAAAAAATGAGAACTCATAATCTTAATTTATAAAATGTATACACTTGAATATTTCAAAATATGTCGAAAAAGAAACTGGAAGATTTTAAGACAATTCTTCCAATTTTGCGTGATTAAAAAAAAATTTTAGACAAACTAAATTATTCAAAATGTTATTCAGAAGTTTAGGGAGCTTTGAAAAGATTTGAGAAGATTAAAAAATAACTTGAATCTTAAAAAGATTTCTAAATATTCCAAACAAAATGTAGATTTTTAAAAATTTCGAATGGAAAGAAGCTTTTTAAGAATTTTGAAAGGTCTTAAGAGAATTGAAGGGATTCACGAGAATTTTGGAAAAGAATTTAGAATATTTGAGAGAAAAAATTTCGAATTTTGAAAGATTACAAAATTTTAGAGAACATTCACGCAAGCTTGAGAGAAATTTAAAAGTTTCAAAAATTTTCAATAATAATTGCAAACTTGAAAAGAGTTTAAAAAATCTAAAATGAAATGTAGACTTTTCGAGTTTTCGAACAAGAAGTTCAAAAGCTTCTCGAAAATTTTGGAAGGCTTCCAGCGATTAAAAAAGTTTTCTTGAACTTTCGGGAAAAATGTTATATGCTATTTCATTTGAAAAAGCAATCCTTAAAGAATATTGAGGAGCATTTGAAACCATAACAATTTTTTTATTCATGCATGATTTTTTGTGAGTTTTAGGAAAAATATGAATAATTCAAAAGTTATTGAGAAGGTTTAAAAGTATATGCAGATTTTTTTTTGACTTGGGAAGAAATTAGAATCGTTTCGAAAGATATTTAGAGGGTTTGGGTGTTAAAAAATTAATAATAATTTGAAATTTGAGAAAATTTCAAAAATTCAAGAACAAAATGTGAATCTTTGAAGAGTTTGAAACAAAATTCGTGGACAAATTCCAAACGATTTTTCATCTTGAAAAATAAATTCTAAGAGAAAATCGAAAAATATTTTTTAAACATTTCAAACCATGACCTCAAATATGCAAAAATAATATAAAATATTTTAAGGCAAAATTTCTTAATTTTTTAAGATTAGGATTTAGAAAAAGTTACAATGAGTTTAAGACATTTAGTTTGCAATTTCTTCAGTATCAGTGATTAATTATTGAAGAGGTAATACGAAAATCCATCTCGAAAACTATATATTTTAATACAAAGTGAATTTTACAATAACTATGTTACAAGAACATGCAATTATAATTGAATTATCAGAAGGAAAGTTTTAAAATATTTTTTTGTAATTACTCGCCAATAGTTGTTGAGTAATTAATCGCAAATACCAAATAAAGACATTAACAATTATATCTGAAAATCACTTTCAAGCTCGAATCGCAAAAATAATTTCAAAAAAACGTGCATAAACATAACAACTAACTATCATGATAGTCTGATCTGAAATTCTAGTCTACTTGTTATTTAGTTGTATTTATTTTTACTCGATACTATAAATGACAAAAACCTTATTTTGTTGAAAAACAGTAAGATATCACAATACATAAAAATACACGTAAGAAAACCTTATCTTAAATGCGTTTTATTTGTGCTTCTAGCAAGAGAAGATTTGCTACTTACAACCGAAAAAACCGGGAAATAATCGGAAATTTGGTGGAAAAATAAAGGACACTCGGTCCTATCAATTTAAATACTTACGAACAAATCGAAATCGATCTCGCTGGACCGTCTTCTATACCTTCCATCTTTTTTACAATCCTTATCCTTCGCAAATATGAACCTTCTCTCCACGGATTTCTTCGGTTGCCACTGCGGCATGTTGAGAATAGGAGCCACCAGGTTATAGGATTTCAAGGGTAGAACACGCTTGAGTTGACGGGAATTACACAGGGGAGGCTGTTTCGAGGAAAATTCAAGGTCAGGGGACAACTTATCTGAATTCAAATACTGTTTCGATTCCGCAAGCAATCTCAGCAAGTTTATCGAAATCTTTAAAGCTTTTTTCAAATCAGGTTCAATATCACCTTTCCGAACTTCCGAGACCCGTTTTGAATACCAATCACACAACTTTTTCAAAATCTCTCCAGGAGATTCACCCTCTTCTACACAACTTTCTAAAATCTCCAAGACTTCTTCCTCCTCCTTCGACATTTCATACAATCTTCCTTCATCTCTCGAATCTTGTCTAATCATCAACAATTCTTCCTTACAAGTGATGGAATCTTCAGATAAATCCCAAAATGACATCTTTCTTGCACCAGAATTCTTCGAACTCAGATCAAGACTAGTCTGGGCTCTGGCTAAACGAGCCTTTTTATCATTCTCCAGTTCAAGAGCTTTAGAAGAACTCATTTTTCCAGTAATTGTTTTAATTCTCGTTAGTGTCTTTCGTTTATCTTTGAAAGATTCTTCAAGACCAGGTTTTGATTCCGGATCCTCTTTGTTGGATTTCAGTTTTAAATCTGGACTTCGAATAGTCACACTTCTGCAAGAAGCTTTCCGGTCTCTTTTTCTGGTACCTTGGGAACTTGGGATTTCTATCAAACTGTCTTCAAGGTCACTATCGTCATCTGACTTTGTCGTGGCCGCTGAGGCTCGAGATTGCATCGAAGTTGTTTTCCGCAACCGCAGAGCTTTCAGCGATTCCAAGCTGGGTTTCCAGACCACCGGTGCATGACAAGGTGCAAGATATTTAGAGGTATTTAATGAACCATTGGTGACCTCAGGTCGAGCGTCTTCGGATTCCGAGCTTTGCCCACTTGGAGTCGAGGGTTTTGATACATCCGTTGAATGAACAGAACCAGATTTCATACTCACTTTCCTTAAATCTCGACGTTTTGGGGTAAGGCTCTGGTCTCTGAATAAAATGCTATCATTATCAGAAAACTTTGAGATTTTAACAGCTTCGTCTTTTAAGGTCATCTCTGAATTAGAAGACACTAAATGTTGTTCCAAGTTCGAATCTAGAAGAGATCGTTGATCAGAAATTATCGATTCAAAATCAGGACTCTTCAAATCTGGAAGACTAACTGAACTAGTATCACTTTCTGATATATCTTTGAAAGGTTCCTTAACAACTGATGATAAAATCGCTATCGGCAATTCACGCTTCAAATTCTCAGGTTTTTTGAAAGATTCATAGAGGCAAGGTAGACATCTGTCGGCATTTCTTCTAGGGTAGACTTTTGTGGATGGGATCTTAGTCAAGTTATTTGATTTTAGTTGAGGGGTTTGGAAAGCAGGGCTAGAACCGGATGTACTACGGGTAGCGGAAACAATGGTTTTTGTTTCCGATTCACTTTTTTTAGAGGGAAACTGGTAATCCTGACCAAAGTACTTTGGAGCAACTCTTCTTAGTTTATCACGAATGCTTCGATAGGCAGAGTTATCAATTATGGATTTTCTGTTGGTTCGGATTTTGTACCCAGATTCAAATGACGAGCTGGAAGAACTTTCTAAACTTCCTTTTTTGGGTTCACTCACTTCTGAACCTGATTTCAAATATTTGTTTTTCGTTACGAATTTCAGAGCTCGATAAGCATATCTTGTGGAGTAATGTTTTTTCTGTGGCATTTTCTCTGATTTAGCCTCTTCTGTTTTTCTGTCATGAGAGATTTTTGAATCGATTGTTCTTTCAACACGAGAACTTGAAACTGAAGATAAATCAGACGAATTTTCATGCAAAGAAGGAATGTTGAGAATCTCAGGATCGATTAGGTTTTGCTTGGATTGAAAATCAGAAGAATATTCAGAGACTATTTTTGGAATACGATAATTAATTATTTCTTCATGGTCTGGAAAACTGTCAGTGGGTATGAGTTTTTTGAAACTCGGATGCTGACTTGCATATCCTAATTTGGGAACTCTTAAATAATCTTTCGCAATAGTTTGAGAGGATTTAAGTTCCTTTTTTGATTTCGATTCTGAATCATATTTTTCTGTAGGAACTAAATCGACATTGACATTAGATTTAGAATAATCTTCATCAGAAGATTCACGGGTCTCAATGGAACTTGGGATCGATATTGTTTTAGCAAAACTTGCAAAAAGGCTAGCTTTGCCTAAGTTTGGTGTTTTTGTTTTCTGAGTATCAAATAACGGCTTCTTCTCGATTTCATATTCAAGCTTCGATTCAATTTTTTCCGAGTAAGTTGCATTTACATGATCTTCGTGAATTTCAAAGATTTTATCTGCCGTTTTAGAATTTGAGCTCTGCAAACCTGAATATCTAGAAACTATTTTATCTAATGTTGGATCAACCAAATTTTTATCAAATAATTCTTGAGCACTAGAATTTCTTCTTGGCAAGAACTTTTTAAGATCGTCATCGAAAATTAGCGTGGGAGGTTTGTTTTTGTGATGAGGACAAGTCTTCTTTGAAAAAAATTTCGACATTGGAAAGTCTGTTTTATCAACACTGGAACACTCTAATCTAACATTTCTTTTTCGGCTTTCAACAAAGGATCGAAATTTCAAAATTAATTTCTTGTCTAGACTGGCATATTTTTTATCAAAAGTTTTTCTATCCTGATGGGCATCTGAAGTCGATTTGAAGAAAGATTTGCGCGAGGGTGTGGGAGGAGAAATTTTAACGATCGGTTCATCGTAGGATTGAACTTTGCTGAGATTATTAAATTCTGCGGAATCGTGAGGGTCAAAATCTACATTATTTTTGGTTTGGGGAATAAAAGGAAAATGGAGAAAAGGATCTCTTACTTTTCGAACTTTCTTTTCTATGTTATTACATACTTCGTTCCAATAAGATGTTGATTTTGGTATAGGTGTTTCCCATCTAGAATCGAAAAATATAATGGAAGCACTCATTTCAGCAATGTTTTAATTTACATCATTACTTCATATTTCTGTTATTTATTTTCTTATTTTTTATCTGAAGCATAACAGAATATTTTTAATTTAGCAGAATTAGGTTAGTTAAATAACATACCTTGACTTTTTCATAAAGCGCATCTTTTTCCTATCTACATGGTAGTCCAATGCCTTCCTCTTTTGAAAATCACACATTATGTAACGCCGGAAATTTTACATATATATTATTGTTAATAATAAAAAATACTTAAATTTAATAAGAAATTTATTAATGAATGTATCACATAGAAAATTTTTGATCGCGATATTGCTGACATCCCAACCTATTTTCAGAGTGTGTATCGATCAAACATAATATTGATGATAATGTTTTTATTATCGTTGAAGTAAATGAAGAGTTTTTAAATTTTCTTGAAAGATGGCAATATTATGGGATCAATATCCGCATCGGTATTTTGAAATTGCAGAAATAATCTTCCGTCTATCGACTTAAGGAAATAATACTACCACGGTACCTTTTTTATTCGGTTGTTGGTAATTTTGTTTACCAACTGTAGGTAACAGAAAAGTGAAACTATGATTTCAGTTTCATATGTACGACATGGTTACAAATTCATGAATCAATAACGAATATTACCGACAGTAGCTCGTCTACTGCTACCTTGAAGTTCGGTTATCAGGGAACTGTTTTATCCTGAGGCGATAAAGTTCAAAGTTCTATGGATGTATAAACTTATTGATCATTACATGTATTAAAAAATTGTTAATAAACATTCAGACAATCATATAAGGAATTATTGTTGTATTATTTCATCACTTTTTCAAATTACTAATACATATTTCCAGTTAGTTCTTACTGTTTATGCATTTTTGAAGACTTTTTGACAAGCTAAACGAGATTATAAAATTTTTTCAAATCTTTATCAAATCACTTGAGTTTATATCTTTAGCAGCAATTGAGGGAGTCAAGCCCCAACTAAAAAACAATAAGAATGTTCAATGGCTTTATGGGTAGCAGTAATTAAAAAATATTTGCGAAATTTTGTTTTTGTCCATATTTTTATGTAATGTCCTAAAACCTTCTATATGCCTAAAGGGCTTTTTAAATATTCTTGAAATGTTAGAACATCTTTTCACATATTTGAAATAATTTTGAATCTTTGAATTAATTTGAAATAACTCTCTAAAAATTTATTGAAATATTATAAAATCCCCTGTAGTTACATGAAATTTGATGATATTCCTTCAAATTCCTGGAAATTTTTGTAATCTTTCAAAACTTCCATGGTATCCTTTGAAATACACTAAAATATTTTCAATAGATTTAAATCTTTTGGAATCCCCCAAATTTCCAGAAATCTCTTAAAATGTCCTTGGAATATTTTGAAATATCTTGAAATTTTTTGAAATATCTTGAAATTTTTTTAATCTTTTGAAATTTCTTGGAATCTTCAAAAATATTCTAAAATCTTTACAATTCTTTCCATTCTTTGAATTTTTCCAGAAATCCTTGGAAACACCTCAAAATATTTAAAATTTCTTTCAATCTATGGAAAGCTTTGAAACCCCTTATATTTTGTCAATAATTTCTATGACATTAAAATATTACAGAATTCCTTGAAATGCCGTGAAGTTGCATTAATTCTGATGATGTTCCTTGAAATGCCTTAAAATTTTTTAAACTCTTAAAACTGCATGGGAATCCTATAAAATAATTATACTTTATTATCCTGGAAAATTCATAAAAATACCTTATTAGATGACTTTGAAATCCCTTAAAATCTCTGAAATTTTCAGAAACTTCTTTTAAAACCCTTTATATATTTAAAAAATTCCTTGAAATCTTGAGAAACATCCTCAAACTTCACAGGTTCTGTAACATCCTTCCTAATCTTCTGAAGTTCCTCAAAGCCACAAAAAATTTTGTAAATGCCTTTAGATAATTAAAATCCTCAAAAATTCCGCAAAATTTTTTAAATAATTAGGAATTTTTTAAATATGCTAAAATTTTTTAAAGCTCTCGAAATTTCCTTGGGATCTTTTCAAATGCCATGAAATCCTTAAATTACAGTGAAATCTATTGAAATTTCGGACAAACTTCCGAAAAGGTCACCCAAGAATATTGAATTGTTACTTTACCTAGGGTCTCCTTTTAGAACCTTGTTGAACGCACTAGAAGGATTTTTGGCGCAGATCAATATAAATTAAGTTAATAATAATTTTAACTTTTTTTTCAAAATCTCAAAAAATATTAATTCTGGAAGAAAATGTTTTTCAAAAAGTTCTAGATCTCTTCGAAACACATATTTTTTATATTCATACTTTTTTTCTAAAATTATTGTTTTCCGAAAAAAATGACAAAAATGAACTTTCAGATTTTTTGTTTGAAAAGGGAGCGTTGGAAAAGGGGTTTAGAGTTAGTAGGTAGGGAGGGTGTGGTTCACATCCACTCACGCCGGTCCCGATATTCGGCATTTTAAATGGCCCACACCGCTTCTAACCAGTCATGGCGAACACATTTCCAACAAAAAATCTGAATATTTATTTTTGTCATTTTCCTCGGAAGATATTAATTTTAGAAAAAAGAAACACTGATAAAAAATATGTTTTTCGACGAGATTCACAACTTTTGTGAAGATTATTTGTTTAAAAATCAATATTTCTTGAGACATTGAAAAAAAAACTAATTCTTCAAAAAAGTAAAATAAAAATCTGAAATAATGTTAAGCTATAAAATAAAGATTATTAAAAAATTTTCAGATAGTTTTTTGGTGAATAATTATTGTAATGAATAATTATTGTGGAGAGAGAGAGAGAGAGAGAGAGAGAGTGAGAGTAAGTGAGTGAGGGGGGGGGGGGAGGTATTATATTTGTGCACAATTTGACCTCCGCCCTTTCTGTCAAATGTTCACGTTTTCAGACCTTGTGAACCCAAAAACTCGGTGTTCGTGAATATGCCTCCGTCCGTATGTGTGTATGTAGATTTTTAGTTTATCAGCATGATAACTTTCGAACAAATTGACAGGTTGAATTAGGCTTTGGTATACTTTTCAAATGTCCCAAAATAAAGGTCTAGTTCGTTAGCCAGCCATTTTGGATGAAAATTCGACAAGTGAGCTCATTTTTAAAATAGTTGAAACCACTTTTTGTCAAGCTTTGAAATGTTATGTATCAATGTTTGCAGTTCTCAAAAAGACGAACAATTTATCCAGACAACTTTTTGTGATAAAACCAAACTGAAGTTATACTACTGGAGTTATAGCATTTACAAAATTCCAAAGAGAACAAACGAAAATGAACATTTGAATCAAAAAACGCACACTATGACAAATAGTCAAAAAGAGAAAAATGTTTTCTTTCGAAAACCCTGCAATATTATCATAACCACTTTCCGAATTTTCTGAAAAATTCAAATTTTGATCACACAAAAAGTAATGAAAAATGAAAAATTTAATTTTTCGGTCAAACTATGCAAGATATACAAAAGAATCAAAAAAAAAATTGTACACATAAAAAAGATCTAAAGATTTGTTTCTGGTTACTTTTTGATAGGATGCGTGGTTTTTGTTTTATTCGTAAAAATAGCATTAAAAATAGAAAAATTAAATCTTTGGAAAAACCTCGCAAGGTACGTAAAAAGATGAATAGAAAGAAAATTTGCATTCAAAAAAGATCTACAAATTTATCCCCAATCACTTTTTGATAGAATGCGTGGTTTTTGTTTTAATCTTAGAAAATCAAAATCAAAATGGAAGAATCAAATTTTTGGACAAATGACATAAGCTATGAAAAAAATTAATAGAGAAAAGTTGCTCACACAAAAAAGAGCTATAAAAATCTGTCATGAATAATTTTTTAAAGAAGCATAGTTTTTGTTTCAATCGTATGAATTCTCATTAGAAATAAAAAATTAAATTTTTGGAATAACTACACAAGAGACGAAAAAAAAGATTATTAGACAAAAGTTGTGCAATTAAAAATGATCTAAAATTTTTTGTATAAACTTTTGTTATAAAAATGTTCTTAGAACCACTTTACGCTAGGATGCGTATTTTTGTTAGAATCGTAAAAAATAAAAATAAAAATAAACAGATTAAGTATATGGAGAAACGAAACAAGTTGAAATAAAATTTTCAATAACAAAATTTTTTTTTTAACATTCTCATCAGAGAAGGTGTCATCAAAGAATTTGTGCAAAATTTGACCTCATCCATTTTTTTCAAATTTCCACGTTTTGAGACATTCTGAACCCAAAAAACAGGTTTTCGTGAATGTGTCTGGCTGTCTGTACGCATGTGTGTATGCGTGACTGTGCGCATGTGTGTATGCATGTATGTAGATTTTTATTTTGTTAGCACGAAAACTTTCGAAAGAAAAGACAGATTTGATTGGGTTTTGATATACTTCTCAATTGTCCTGAAATAAAGGTCAAGTTTGTTAGCTAGCCATTTTGGATCAAAATTCAAACAGTGAGCGCTTTTTCAAAATTTTTGAGTCCACTTTTCTCAAATTCAGAAATTCTATGCACTGATGTTTGTAGTACTCAAAACATAAGTAATTTATCTAAATGACTTTTTCTGATAAAACCAAAATTACTGGAGTTATAGCATTTACAAAATTCCAAATAACAAACGAAAATTAACATATCAAGCCAAAAACGCACAATTTGGAAAAAGTCAATAGGAGCAAATTTTTTTTCCAGCACCCTAAAATATTGTTACAAGATTTTTTTCAATTTTCTTGAAAAATCGAAAATTAAAAATCCTTATCGCACAAAACAACAATGAAAAATAAAAAATTCCATTTTGCAGTCGAAATATAGAAGATGCGAAAAAAGATGAAGAGACTAAAATTGTGCATTTAAAAAAGATCAACAAATTTGTTCTTAGTCACTGCTTATGGGACGCATAGTTGTTGTTTCATTTGTAAAAAAACTGATTTAAGAATAAAATAAATTAAATTTTTGGACAAAAGACTAAAACCACGAAACAATTAATCGACAATAGTTGTTTACTCAGAAAAGTGCTACGCATTTTTGATCAATCAGTATTGATAAGATGCGTTATCTTTGTTTCGATCGTAAAAAATAACATTACCAATAAAAAAAATTGTGGAAAAACGACGGAAGGTACGAAAAAAGATGAATTAACCAAATTTGTTCAACTAAAAAAAATGCAAATTTGTTATGAACTTTTGTTCTGAAAATACATCCGAAAGAAAAAAATTAACTTTTTGGAAAAACGATACACGCTACAATAACATTTTATCTAACAAAATTTTTGGCCTAAATTACATTTACAAACTTTTTCAGAACCACTTTACGCTAGAATGCATATTTTTGGTTAAAGTAGTAAAAAATAACATTGAACATAAGCAAATTAAATTTTTGGAGAAACGACACGAGTTGCAATAGAATGCATAATAACAAAATTTTTTTTTTTATAGGTTGCGCACTTTTTTCAATTATAAAAACAAGACAAGGAAAATACGTCTGTTTTCAATAGCAATGCATATTATGATTTTCAATAATGTGCATTTATTGAAATGATATAAAATTTTCACGGTAGCTGAGGATAAAAATAAATGCAAAATCAGGAAAAAAATAGTAAAGTAATTATGATAAATACAATTCGTACTTTATTTTGCAATATCTGAATAAGCCATCACAGGTCGACGTACAGAAATAATTGTAAGACACAGTTGATATAATAATTTTGAACATATAATGTAGAAAATTTCGCATTTCAGACAAAATCGAGTGCGAAGCGCGAGATATGTGATAAGAATGTGTTCGTTATAGTCGAAGGAGCTTTAACAAAAGAGAATTCACAATAACCAAATTACAGTTTTCGATGATTAGACCTTTAATTTTAAAAGGTCTGGGCTCAAATTTGGGGGAAAGATCGAGCGCGTAGCGCGAGGTAAATACAGTATCTAGCGCGAAGCGCGAGATAAATGTATTATCGAGAGGAACCACGAGAACCAACAGATTTTTTTTTCTTATCCTTCATAGTTTGACCATGAAAGCATAATCCAATTCGAATAGTCATTCAAATGTTATTCGGTATACATATGACAACGACAACATCAACCACAACGACGACAGACAGACATAAACTATCGTAAAATCTGTTTTTTTTTTTTACATTCTCATTCTAATGAGAAGGGACAACTTTTTTCCTGGTATTACATACAGCATAACAAAATAATTGGTGCAGAATCATTCAGCAGCGTATAAAAAATATCGCTATTCAAATAAATTAGTTTTGTAAAGTATGACGAATTATTTCTACTTTTATGTTTGAATAGAAAATAAATAGTGGTCTCTAAGCGATCGAAATTTTTCAAGACAATTGCTGAAAAACTTAACTTTATCTAAAACTGACGGAAAGAATCATGGATGTGAAAAATAAATAAGGTAATACACAAAATATGGGATATTCGTTTAAATTTAAATATGTATACTTCATCTCCTTTTCCTCTGTCTTAATGAACATCTCCACCAACGCCTCCAGCAGTTCCTGAATTTCCGCTTCCAAGTCCTTGCAATTGACTCCCAGCAGTCCC
>CAKNXH010056783.1:40886-65956 GCA_932178445.1 Andricus quercusramuli
TGCAATTGACTCCCAGCAGTCCCTGAATTTCCGCTTCCAAGTCCTTGAAATTGACTCCCAGCAGTCCCTGAATTTCCGCTTCCAAGTCCTTGCAATTGACTCCCAGCAGTCCCTGAATTTCCGCTTTCAAGTCCTTGCAATTGACTCCCAGCAGTCCCTGAATTTTCACTTCCAAGTCCATTGGTACCCATTCCACCACTGATGGATCCGCCTCCTACGCCGTTTCTTCCTTGGTTTTCTTCACCTCCGCCTCGGAGAAGTCCTCCAATACGACCAAGTTCGTTTCCAAATCCTTGTACTAGACCACTGTATTCATTCATTGCATTTGCCAACGAATCTCTTCTTGTTTCTGGTCCACCGTAATTCATTCCGGGACTAAAGGGTCTGTCTCCAACCCAAAAGCCAAAAGTGCCTCCAATTCCTGAGAGCACCAAACAGTGGAACACGTTCAAATTCATGCTGATGTCTGACTAATGAATTTGCGTTGAATCCACGGCCTTTTATACATTTGATTTTCAAAGGAACCACTTGACATAAAATATGTACATGACTATTGATTTTTCCGTTAGACGTAACAGTTGCCTTGTTATTGGAAAAATATTTGTCTAGCGTCTGACCTGAATACTTTTTCGCTTTTGACGCACATATTGTGGACTATTTTCCTCTATATTTAAATTAGTTACAAGGTAAAATTATATCAAAAGCATAGCTTGGCATGTATTCTTTAATTTTCAGCATCCTTTATTTTTTTTAAATATTATTTGTTGATGATATTAGATTGTTCACGTTAGGGAAATTTAACTTAGCGGAGTTTTGACAAAGTTTTTTTGCTTTCGAGAGAAATTCAGCACACAATTTCAAATATTTTTATCTGGTCAAATGTCCTATTGAATGCCAATTCTTCAACGATTTCTATCGATGCCGACCTCTATTATTCAACCGACTTGTTTAAAAATATCAGGATCAATTGACTGGATGAAGCTTCCGGTTGGTTTTTCAGAAAATTTTGATTTGTTAATTATCATTGAGATATTTCAGTTTTCGTTCCCAAGATTTGTTCTTTTTTAGCAGGTCCAGTGAAACTGCAGACTCAAATCCTTAAACAATTAGTCTTGAAATTTCAGAACAAATTGATTAGGCGTAGCTTCAGGGTCGCTTTCCAGGAAATTTTCAACTGGTAATTATTTCTAGAGATATTTCACTTTTGATTCGCAAAATTCGATTTTTTCCAGCAGTACATTCCGGATGTAGCCTACAATATTTAATTAGTTTTTCTATAACTGCAGGATAAGTTAACAAGATAAGGCTCTTGTGCCATTTTTCAAGGAATTTTCATCAATCAATTACAACAAGAGATATTTCACTTTATTTTTCCAAAATTCAATTTTTTAGCAGTTTATTGGAACTGTAGCTTACAATTATCAACTGATTCTGTGTAGATTGCAGGATAAATTAACTAGATGAATCTTCAGGGCCATGCTTATTAGGAAATTTTGATTTATTGAATATTTCTACATATATTCCACTTTCTATTCACAAAATTAGTTTTTTGAGCAGTTTAATGGAGCTGTAGCCTACAACCTTTAACCCATTTGTCTGAACATTTCAGGACAAATTAACGAAATGAAGCTCCAGAGCAGTTTTCCAAGAATTTTTTATTTATTTATTATTTCTAGAGATATTTCACTTTTTATTTCTGAAATTTTATTTTGAGAGCAGTCCAGTCGATCTGTAGTAGTGAGTATCTTTATTATTAAATAATTAAATTATTTAATCAAAGTTTAGCCACGTTTGAATATGTCATTGAATTTTATATTGAGTCTATTTGCTCATTATTCAGTAAATGATAAGGAGGGAATGCTCACTTTTAATTGGCCTCAATAATAAGTAAATTAACTGATAATATGTGGTTGAAATTTCGTTCAAATAACGACTAAGATAAGATACATTTTTCATTCTAATTCTTCGTTTTTATATAATAATTTGATTGCACATCCCAAATAAATTATAAAATTACAAAAATTAGATTGATGAAGTCAAAAACGTAGCAGAAATAAAAATTTTAATGTTCGAAGCCAAAAATTATTACTAAAAAACGTTATGAAGCAGCAGAGAGAAACTCTTTTGCTTCGAATTTATAATCTTATATTTATGCTCTAATGTAAAGCTTATTCCAATATTTTCAGCGGCTGAACCTGAACAAAATTGATCACTGCAAAGAAGTTACGGAGCAGCGAGGAAAAAATTTAATTGAAGTTTTGTTCAAATAAATAACAAGATATATTTTTTATTTCAAGTTTTCGTTTTTAAATTCTCATAATTTATGATTGAGAAAGTATCAGAATTGTCAGAAATTTAACACGTTAGTCCGTAATTTTGGATACAAATTAAAAAATTCACAATATTATGAAAACTTATGAGACAAAAAATAACGACAAATGAAAAATTCCATTTGGTGGTCAAACTTATGTAAGAAAAAAAAAGATGAACAGACGAAAATTGTGCTCCCAAAAGATATCTACAAATTTTTTGATGCTCACCTCTTGATAGAACTCGTAGGTTTTGTTTTATTCGTGAAAAATAACATTGAAAATAAATATTGGAATTTTTGGAAAAACGACACAAGATACGAAGAAAAAGGATAAAAAATTGTGCAACTAAGACACATTAACAAATCCTTTATGAATAAATTTTCTATGGGACGCGTATATCTGGTTTTGGTCATAAGAAGTTACATTGAAAATGAAAATTAAAAATTTGTGGAAAAGCGACAAAAGGGAGGAACAAAAATTGATAGGCAAATTTCTTCACCCAAAAAAGAGATACAAATTTGTTATAATTTATTGCGTTATTATCATTCATGATTAAACAGTATTAGCATTGTCCAATATTTGACACCACAAAATTAAAATTTGGAACCAACCGACGCAAAATACGGAAAAGTGTTTCCAACAGCAGCTATAGCTTTTGAAAAGTCATACAAAATTCTATTTGGCCATTTTTCAAGGGGACTTGTCATTTTGGTTTCATTCATCAAAAGTAGTATGAAAAAAGTCAGAAATTCAAATTTGAAGTTGTTAAACGACGTAAAATATGGGAGTAATCATGGACTAAGAAGTTTTCAACTCTTTGCTGTATTTCACTTTTCTTCAGGTCCTTCCACTCCAAATTTTGGAAAAAGCTTTTTATTAGAGCTTGAATAGTAATCCTAAGCTGAGAATATTCATGTGAAAATGTGATCAATGTTTTTAAATGGGAAGCAAGAGAGTTTTTCTACGATGCTTCGTAAGCTCTCACCAGAATTTAATTTTTTTTTAGATCCTTCCGCTCAAAATTTGAGAGAAAGCTTCTCATTATACCTTTAAGAGGAATCCTCAGCTGAAGATTTTTTTTTCGGAATGTGGTCTACGTTTTCAAATGCAAAACAAAAGAGTTTATCTTCAATCGAATTTCTTTCAGGTCCGTCGGCTCAAAATTTGGGAAGGAGCTTTTTATTAGAGTTTAAATAATAATCTTCAGCTAAGAATAATAATGTCGTAGTATCATATATAGAATTTTCAACTCTAAAAAAAGTTGGTGTTGAAAATTTTGAAAATGCGCTGATTTTTTGAATTTCTATCAAAAATAGCTGGTTAACAAGCATGACCTTAGTTTCCGACACTCAAAGAGTGTACCGAAGGCCAATCCAATAGATTAATTCTTTCAAAAGTTATCTTGCTCACAGGCAGACATACACACAGAAATATGGACACAGGCATTCGTAAAAACCTGTTTTTCGGTTTCAGAGAGTCTCAAAATGTGAGCATTCGACAAAAACGGGGGTGAAGAGGGTTGTCAAATTATACACAAATCTAATACCTTTCCTGATGAGAATGTAAAAATAAAGTTCGAAGTGATTTAATTTTTTAGTGCTGGGGAAATTAAATAGAAATACAAATTCAGTTGAATATTCAAGAGAAATGACATGGCTATGTACATTTCTTGGTTATACTTCGGCTCTAAAATCCTTTAATGTATATATAATTGAGTCTATGCATTGCTTCTTAATAAATGCAGACCAAGAAACCCAAAACTACTAGCGCATATCATATCATATCATATCATAAAACCACAGGCATGAAAGAAAACTGAAGAAATTATCCCATAAATTATCTATGTTCAAAAATGCAAAATGAGTGAATTTGTATTTAAAAATTTTGCATGCACTGCCCGTAAAAAATTTGGGTACATTTGCGACTTTCAAGGAAGAACTGTTTGAAAGTTGATGGAATCTCATCATAATTGTAATTCGTGAAATCTGAAGTTCATCTAATTGCTGTACCCAGGAAATTATTCAAAGCAATTCGGAAAATTGATGGAATTGAGAGCAAATCTTACTTTTCAACTCTGGAACAAGGTCACGAATACACTTTACGTGATTGCTGAGTGATCATACCAACTTTTTAGTCGTGGAACGGAAATTTCTTCGAAGATGAAAATTTGAAATTCTTTGCTGGTGTTAATTTTTTATCAGATTCAAGGCCAGATCAAAAATATTATTCTTCGTACGATATTTTTTTCGAATTTTGAAAATATAACCATGATCTTTCAATAATTTTAATATTACCGTAAGTTATTCACTTTTTAGGGAAGCATGGAAAAGTCATATGCTACAGTGGTAAGCCTTGAATTTTCATCGATAGCCGAGATTTGAAATTTTCTAAAAGTTCCCTGTTTCGCCTACGCCGGAAATATTGATTTCTCAAAAAAAAAAGTGTCTTTAGTTCACAGACACTCTTTTAAAATTAACAAAATAAATTCTGAAGAAGCTTCCGCCATTTAGAGGCCATTATCGGAGAATGCGATTTTTTGTCTGACCGTGAAATTTAAGCTGCTCTTGGAAATTCTCGGCTGTTCTCAGGCTTGTCGAAATATTTTTCTCTCTAGGAAAATTACTATCCAAAATCTGAAGAAAATCTGGTCTAGAGGAAAAAATAAATTCCAAAGAAGTCAGGGAATTCTTAAAATTAGGATTTGCGGCGAGCCTTTAATCATCTTATTTCATTAGAGCAAAAATCTTTCGAATGCAAACATTAAATTTCTGTTTCACGACTAAACTTTTTTCTTGATTTCTTAACCATCACGCAGGTGATAGTCAGGCTGAGCCACCACTCGCTTTTTTAAAGAAAATGTAAGCCATGTGAACTTGTTTTTTGTATTTTAAATAAAAGTCGGCTCTAATGCCTGATCTCCACCGACAGACTTCCGTGGCATTCTGCATGTCATGGCACATTTTACGACATAAAAAGTGTTTTCGGTTGTAACCAGTTTTTTCCGACGCTTGTAGAAAATTGTATACCTCTTTTGTATATCGACGTCTAGTATAATCAAGGTATATCCATATTACGTAAAAAAAGGTGCTGAACATAAATGTATTGTTAGATTTTGATATTCCAATGATTTTCAATTTTTTTCGGATACCAATATATAAAATTGAGGCGTGGGGCTAAGTCGAGACCGAGGACGTCATTGTGCCCACAGGACACAGACAGATATAAAGACACATAAAGGCATACATGCAGACATACATACAGACGTAAATACAGACATAAATACATACAAACATTCATACAGACATACAGACAGACACCTTTCTAAGAATCGTTTTTTCTAAAACAGGATGTCTGAAAACGTGAAGATTTGATGAAAGACGACGAAGTGCAATTTTACATAAAACTAATACCTTCTCATTATGGGATGACAATGTGAAAAAATTTTGTTTGACAACGTATTAGGTATTGTTGGTTTGAGAATTTAGTCCTCTTCTTTCTTCACGCATCATCTTAGCCCTACGATTTTTGCTCAACAGATTTTCCATTGCTTCACTTTTTTCAAAACAATTGATGAACAAAACATCCCCTAATGTATAATTGTGTCCTAGTTTCAGATTTGAATATTAGAATTGGATCTTCACTCAATGAGTTTCACAAATTAACAAAAAAATTATTTTGTAATTCATATAAATTTTTAGTTGTATAGAAAAGAATACTTCTTTCACTGGTAGAAGGATTCTAGTTGGAACAACATACTTTATATTTGATTTGAAATGAACAAAATAAGCAAGAAATTTCTCCGAATTGAGTAAACTTGTCTTTAACTGCATAGCAATACTAAAATTAATTCGATTTAAAGAAGCATTTTTTCTAGATATGCCAAATCAGCGAAAGATATCCATATTAGAATATAAGCGCCTATTTAAAATTGTTCGAAAATGACAACTACATAAAGTCAGAAAATAAATTTATCTTAAGACCACCTGATTAAGGAATACAGCAAAAGCTATAGAAGCATGTAGCCGTTATTTGTAATGCTTTAGGGAAGCGAGAATATTTTTTTTCCATAGAGTTCCGATAATTCAAAAGAGGTCGCGGCTAGGCATATATCTTTTTGGAATAATTGATCAATATAAAAGTTCTAATCTGATGGAATTAAAGAGTAATGATGATAATTTTTTATTTTGTCTCCTGACAATTGTCATGATAAGTTACGAAATTGTTTGTCTTCTTTTACGTTCAAAAAGAGTGAAGGAGGTTTGGTAGCGGAATTATATGTCGACACGTCAACTGCTGTGTGCCTTCATATTTCACAATACAAATACTGTATATAATTAATACCAATAATACGTGTTGTGAATATTCCAAATAATGAATATCATGTGATTGTTGCGTAATAAGTACAAATTTTTAGTCGTGGAATGAAAATTTCTATGAAGATTTAGATACGAGATTATAAGATTCAACATTAACATTGCAACAACCATTAATTTTTTTACTTGAAACATTTTTCCTCTGATAAATGTTTTCGATTTTGGCCTATAAATGTCTTCAGCTTCTTCGGAATTAATTTTTTTCGTTCAAATCAGAGCTTCTTCACATTTCAGATAGTAATTTTCGTGGAGAAAACAATATTTCTGCAAGCCTGAGAAGAGCCGGGAATTTTTAAAAACAGTTTAAATTCAATGACATTTAAGTTTTTTACAAATATGGATCTTAAACTTTTGTAAATAATTATAAAAAGACTACCGGAGTAAAAATGCTGCGACTCGAGTTCGACTTGGCGATTTCTTGAGCTCATCTCCAAGACATCGATGTCTGGCTGCGTCTCAAAACTGAGACGAGACATAAGACAATGTCTTACTTTTATGGTTTCAGCATTGTGATTTCAAGTCGGCGAAACTTGTCTCAAGAGGAACCTTCTTGACTCATAAATGAGACCTCGGATGGGACTGTTAACAGATGCGAAGGATTAAAATTAATGAATGCAAAAATTGTAAATATTAAACTAGTTATTTTTAATTTAGAAATTTAGAATCTGTGGGTCTGAACGAGTTTAACCCTGAATAATTTTCCTCACAAAAATTAAAATTGTAATTGTTTATAAGGATCTCCTAAGCCGATAGAAATACGTAAAAACTAACAACATTTTCAGTATCGTCGTCAAACAAGTATAATACAAATGAAAATCTATGAATTGAATGATTCAATATATATATATATATATATATATATATATATTGTGTAAAAATATACAAAATTATTTCATTAATAACAAAGATTAGTTTTGATGATAGTCAGAATGACCCTTCTTTCGGGGCGGGTAAATACTCGAAGTTATAAACCGGTCGCCTTGAATTCATAAAAATTTGACTCAAGATATAAATACATGTCTTCAAGACATAGAACATTGTATTCAAGACATAAATTGAAGTCTGCGTCCGTCTGAATAAGGAGACATGCTGGAGTCGAACTTTATCGACTTCAGCATGTCTTGATTGGGGGCAACTCAAGTCGAAACTAAGTTGAAGAATTTGAATTTATTTCTTATATTTCTGCAATTGTGATAAACAAAATAAGCGTCAGATCGAAAAACCAACAGCACCATTGCATTCGTTGTAAATATAACTGCGTCACGTTTTTTTGTTTGTTTCTAAAAACATTTCTTGAATGATTAGCGCATTTGTTGTTGAACGCACATTTGCTGTGTACTTGTAGATATGAATTTGAAACTTTTGTAATTAATTATAAAAAAACTAAGAATCATATTGCAAAACTGAAAACATCTCTAGATTCGCTTCCGAAATATTCAGGTGCGGATTTTTTTTTTGTTTAAACAATTTGTTCAACAATTATGTTTCTTCTTATATTTATGAATTTGTTATAAAAAATCTGAGCGTCGGTTCAAAAAACCAACAGCAATATTGTATTTGTTTCAAAAATATCTAGGTGCGGTTTTTTTTCTTTTTTTCTATAACCATTTTTCAAACAAATAGCGCTTTTTTTGTCAAGCATAAATTTGATTTGTATCTGTAGATATGGATTTAAAACTTTTGTTACTAATTATAAAAGAACTAAGAGTAATATCGATCAACTGAAAACATCTCTAGATTCGTCTCAAAAATATCCAGGTGCTTATTTTTTATTCTTTTGTTTGAACAATTTGTTGAACAATTACATTCTCCTTTGTATCATAGAAACTTTTTTTTGGAGGAAACAATATTTCGTTTCAGTTTTTCAAATATTAATACAATCAACCAGTTTAATCTTTATTTTTCAATTTAAGTATAGTCGCATTTTCAAACCAAAGTGTGCTATTGCTTCATTGATATCATAGTTCGTGTTGTGAATCTTATTTCTAACTTAGTAAAAATCAAATATACACTGTATTCAACGATAAATCACAGTTTTGAACAAGAAGATCCTACTTTTCTGTAGTTTCAAAAAAAAGATACAACAAAAATACCCGTTCGAAAGGAACCCGCACCAAATGCGTTGAAAAAAGGTCGCTGCGGATTTGCATAAATTTTGGATATGCTGTAGATCATGACATCTCCGACAAAAGTTCTTATGCCAAAAAGCCAAAAAATTGACAGCTTTTCGTCCCTATCACGTGAAAGGTCGTAATAAATGCCCTTTGGGAGAATTGCTGCAGAAACTGCGAAACTGTTTAGAGTGTTACGAGTGTTAATGACTTAGGTTAAAAAAATGACCAAGTTTTTGTCCTTAACTAGTCAAAAGTCGTCTTTAATTATATTTCCTTGTACGTGACCTCCGTTAAAAGGACTTGATGGCCCAACGTCAAGAAGAGGACAGTTTTGCGTCCATTTCCTTTTAACGGAGGTCACGTACGAGGAAATATAATTAAAGTCGACTTTTGACTCTATAAAGACGAAAACCTGGTCATTTTTTTACCCTCAGTCATAAAAACTTCTAACAGGGGTCATAAACTACAGAAGAGCAGAAGGTCAGAGTTCTGGGCATGATATATCAATATGGCTCCAAAGAGTCATGCAGTTTCTGCAGCGATTCTCCTGACGGTAATTTAGTATGACCTTTGACGCGATAGGGATGAAAACCTTTCCACTTTTTGACCTTGGGCCATCAAGTCCTTTTAAAGGAGGTCACGTAGAAGGAAATATATTTAACGTTGACTTTTGACTAGTTGAGGACGAAAACTTGGTCATTTTTTGACCCTGAGTTATAAGCACTTCTAACAGGGATCATAAACTACAAAATAGCGGAAGGTGAGTGTTCTTGGCAGGATATCAATTTGGCACCAATGTCCCGCAGCTTATGCAGCGATTCTGCCAAACGGCATTTCTACAATATATCCAAAATTCAGAAAAATCCACCAAGACCTTTTCTCAATGCATTTGGTGCGGCGTCCTTTATTGGAAATGTTGCAATGACGATTATCAATTGTGAGCAATAGGAAATCCGCCTTGTAAACTTGAAAAATAAATGTAATCTCAATCTGAGAAAGCACTAAAACAATCTTTTGAGAATTAAGTCAATCACTTTGTCGGTATCAAATGCGTAGAACACTGGCTTATTAAGCCACAAATCATAAGAAGAATCTTGAAAATTAGTTGAGATAATCGTGCACTGAAAATTTTTAAGCTAAAAATTCTATTTAGTTTTTGTTATGGGGGGAGGGAGGGGATCATCCAAATACATTAATGTTTTCGTATACAGTTCAAATTAATTAAATAAATTGTAGATTGCAACGTAAGAATAAAAATATTTAGGAGAAAACTTGAATAACCAGATCATTATATTATCGCATAATGAGATAAGTGACATTTTTCCAAAAAATTGTTTGTATATGAAATTCTTGAAAAATCTAATACACATAGTATTGAAAAGATGTATTGTGACTAAAAAAATATTGTTATTTAAAGTGGGGTGGAAGTAGGTCAAGATTTCGAAGTATTCGCGGTCTTGTGACCCACCGTGTCACATACCATAATTTTAATCCAATGTTAATGTTATTTTTTCTAAATCAAAGCTAATAAAATTCTCCATAGATCGGCCGAAGTTAATTCTCAAGAAAGCTCTTCTGTTTTGTTATTTAGTAACAAAGAAAAAACATTTCTTCTTTTTAAAAGAAAAAAACCGTTTTTTATTTGAACTCATGAAATTCAATGATTAAATTGTTACTTTATAAACAAATTTCATGAAGTAGATATGTTGAAATAAACCAAGTTTCTTCTATTGAATTAGCAATAATTAAACAAAAATCACACAAAACTATCAGATTTACTCATGCAGTAAGAGCTGATGATTGTTTAAACAAATTTAAATAAAATGTAAGTAACTAATTTCTAAACTTTTAGGGAGCTTATATGGCAATCAATAATTTTCATTGTTAACAACAATTGTTCAAACAAATTTTTATCTGCTTATGCATTTTTCAGGAAAAAAATTGCTTTTCTTAACGACATTAGCAGAATGTTATTTAGTAATGGCTCTGTGCTATCGGTCGATAACAATTGATAATTTTTAAGCAAAATTAATTGTGAAATTAAGTTTTCAGCTATTTCTAAATCTGAAAACTCGGTTTTTTCAACGTAACCTACTGTTGATGGTTACGTTAATATTAAATATCCCCAAGAAAAACGGAATTTCTTGTTTACAAATCTATGTAAGAACAAAAATTTGTTTATAAAACTATTAATGACATTAAAAATACTGGATTGTGACTTAAGTTTCTAAATAAAGTTTGAAAATTATTTATTAAAAGTTGGTTACGATTCGTGTGATGCCATCACGCGCCTTCGGCTCGTGACGCCAACTTCTCGCTCATCGGGAATTGCCTACTTTCCACACTTGACAAGCAAACAGCTATTACTCCACTGATTTGGAGTCCAGTGTTGGTATTTTCGTGCGAATGTCAATTGGGCCTTCTGATTTTGCTTATTGATCAAAGGTTTTTCAACACCAATGCGTCTAAATAGTCCTGCCTCATTTAGACTTTTAGATTACGTGGTACTGTGCTCCTACTCACATTGGCGAGGTTTTCATAACGGAGTTCTTGAGCATTTTCAGATGCAGTTTTCTTGACATCCGTGGTAGATTAGCGTTAAATTATTTTTTTAACACGTATAGTCGTTTTCCGTGGTCTACCAGATCGCGGGAGGTCCGATAGGCACTTGGTAGAAGTAAATTTTTCGATTATTCTATTTACAGTACTTTCACCAATTTTTAATAAAGCGGCCATTTCGCGAGATGCCTTTCCTTGTTGAGAAAGGTTTGTCACGGCTTCCCGAATTTGATAATTTGTATGTCCCGGCATATTCGATAAAGTTAGAAATATGCCACGCAATAGCACTATTTTATTAAACACTCCTCTATGTTTTCCACTATATATACTACATGTATATCCCATATACATCCTAAAATAAATTAATATATGCTGCCACTAAGCAATGAATAATTTATTACTAGCAAAGTATTACATGTTTATACTAATATTTAATGGCTTATCTTTCTTTAATTGAATTAGCCTTAAAATTTTCCAGATACATTCCCAAAAAAATTAGGAAATCTTTTCATATATTTTGAAATCTTTTTAAATACTATCTTAACTTCAATTCTTCGAATGAAAAATAATTTCAAAATTGACCGTGAATCTAAAAGTAATTTCTGTATTCTCTTGCAATATTTAAAAATTCTAAAAAGCTTCTCTATTTCGAAATCTTCGAAAATCTACATAAGATCAAAAATATAGAAATCTTTACAAGTTTCAAAATATTTTGGAATGTTTTCAAACTAAAAATTAGCTCTTAAACTCAATCGAATTTTTTTTAGAATTTTGTTATCCTGCATATTGAAAAATTTGGCTTCAAAATCTTCTACACTCTTTTCTAAAATTCTCAAAAATCGTTTGAAATGTTTTGAATTTTTCCTTGAAATTAATTTCCCTGAATAAAAAATTCTTAAAAATGTTCACGTGAATAAAATAAGATTTTTTTAAATGCTCTTGAAATATTTCAAAATCTTTAGAAACCTTTTTTTTTTAATTTTCTCAATATTTTCTGAAATTATTAGAATGTTTTTCTAAACCTCTGACAAAATTCTACAAGACTAAGATTATTTTCTTAGAATCTTTCAGATTCCTTTTTGACAATTTTCAAGCAAAGAGGGAATGTGAGGGGATGAAAAAAGTTTGATCTAACTTTCTTGCATCAATAAAAATTCATTTTTATTCCATAGATACTTCAGAGTACGTTATATTTGATTAGCTATCTCTTATTTTTTCCTATTATTGGTAGATAAATTCCGAAAAATGATAAACATTGACATTTTTTGAAAATGTGTTTTATTTTGTTTGAATCGGAAAATATCTTGGGATATTGCCGAAATGAATTCAGGTGTGGTTTTAGTTTTTGACACGACTTTCAGTTTTATTTATAAAAGAGGCACAAATCAGAAATTGATATGCTCGATCCTGTAGTAGCGAAGAAGGAACGTGGAGACGATAAGAACAATGTTTAAACTAACTTTTTCGTAACATTAAAAAATTATTTTCATCATATATACATTAGATTACGTAATTAACGTCTAATTGTTCTCCTTGATTTTCAATTAAATTCTAAAAACTTATAAAACATGTAATTGTTTAATAAATTAGTTTTTTAATTCTAATCAAAAAATGTCTGGGGATGTTTACGAGACAAATGCAGAGATAGCTGCAGTTTTTCGGGCAAACTAATAGTTTAATTCATAAAAGAAGGCAAATGGGAAATTTTATGCTTGATCTTGGAGTAGCGTAATGATGTGACCCTTTCTTGTTAAATGGTTCGCTTATATTTGTGGTCCTTAAACAATAAAACCTAAAAAATGTTGATAATATTGTAATTATTTACATAATTTGTTTGTCGGATTTGATGAAAAAATGCCTGGAGATATTTCAGTAAGAAATCTGATTATGACCTCGAAATTTTTTTGCGGCTGATAGTTTCATTCAGAATAATTAAAAAATGTTTTATAACAATGGAGTTGTTTGAAAAATCATATTTTAGGCATCATTAAAAAAAAGCCTGGAAATATTTCCGAGATGAATCATTGGTTTTGTCAAAGGATCATCAATTTTTTTTAAATAATTGGCACAACTTTCAAATCTATATGCATGGCTAACTTCTGGGTCGTAAAAAATCGCTGAAATGTTCGCGAAGAGGATCTAAAAACATTTTGGAATATCATATGTATAAATAATAATTTCAAGTCATAGATTCTTTCGTAAGTATTTTTTCTGTTTGTATTACATTTTGATCAAACAGGCTTAGTTTTTTGTCATGTTCTTCTAATATTCAAAACTGAATTATCATGCTGATACACGATTACATTCTATTATTTGGTATGTTTATGACTGTTGAATGTTTGATTGAAATCACGCGCATTGGAAGAACTGAAAGTTGCTCATGACACATACTCATTTTGCTGGGTATAAAAGCGACAATTTCAATCACGTTTTTTATCATTGTCTTAATATTCAGAACCAGAAGAGCTCATCTTTGAAAATTCTCCAACATGAGGCTGGAAGCAGTATTCTCGGTTTTATTGTGTGAGTAATCCTGAAAAATTATACAAAAGAATAAATTGTTTTGATTTGTCTCTCTGCAGAAATAAGAACAATTTTTCAACTTCAGAATATCTGAGCGACTGATTGCAAAAGTGTGCTAAAGAAGTCGTGGGAGCACTATCTTCTGGGTCGTAAAAAATCGCTGATATGTTCGCGCAGAGGATCTAAAAAAAATTTTGGAATATCATATGTATAAATAATAATTTCAAGTCCTGTGCATAGATTCTTTCGTAAGTATTTTTTCTCTTTGTATTACATTTTGATCAAACAGGCTTAGTTTTTTGTCATGTTCTTCTAATATTTAAAACTGAATTATCATGCTGATACACGATTGCATTCTATTGTTTGGTATGTTTATGACTGACGTAGGTTTAATTGAAATCACGCGCATTGGAAGAACTGAAAGTTGCTCATTACGCATACTCATTTTTCTGGGTATATAAGCGACAATTTCAATCACGTTTTTTATCATTTTCTTAATATTCAGAACCAGAAGAGCTCATCTTTGCCAATTCTCCAACATGAGGCTGAAAGCAGTATTCTCGGTTTTATTGTGTGAGTAATCTTGAAAAATTATACAAAAGAATAAATTGTTTTGATTTGTCTCTCTGCAGAAATAAGAACAATTTTTCAACTTCAGAATATCTGAGCGACTGATCGCAAAAGTGTGCTAAAGAAGTCGTGGGAGCACAAGCGCGAGTTGAGAAAGTTGCGGGAAACAGCAAGGATAAATTATGTCGTTACATTATAATATGCGATACAATATTCCTTTTTTCTTTCTTTTTTCACACTTTTTTGACTGTAAAATTCTTAACTCCTTCTTCATACCATGATTTTTTCTCCCACTTTTGCTATCAGCCCTTTCGACTATTTGTTGAATAATGAAGAATGACGATAAAACCACCTAAATGGCAGTTAAAAAAAAATTGTTTGGCTTAAAAATTTCATAGAATTTTACCGCACATAGAGGTTGAAGTATATGTCTAAATTCGCACCGGAAGGTGTTATTTTTAAACATGTATTTCCTTGAAAATACATGCAATGAGTTGCATCAAGGCGAGTAAATATGATACGAAATTCTAAATTTGAAGCATCGGTAGAGATAACGTTTGATCAACAAAAATAAGCTTGGCTCGGATCTCTGTTCAAACTATGAGAATATGTTGACATACTTTTTATATGGCATCCGAATTTCTATGATATCATTACGACATAGAACAGAAAATCCTTGGGCAAGAATCTTATATTATACTGTGAGTACAGATTTAAATCACTGCATTCTTATTGACCCAACGTCATCTCTGCTGAAGCTTTAGTTATACTCTTATTAACGATATTTGAAATATTGAAAAATGATCTTGCCTCAAATTGTTCCAAAATTATCTAAGTATTGGTTATTTTATAAACAAATTTTTCCAGCATGCAGGATCATTTCTTTTTCATTTCAAAAATAATGCCTTGACATGATAGATGGCCATATGACAATTGTCATTCTAATAAACAAATTTTCTTATATCGCCTTTTTGATGATAAGCATTTTTTTCGGTCGAGTAACTTGATTTTTCATCCCGAAAATAATATTGTCACACAAAATATTGCCATTATATTACAAGCTTCGTTCTCGAGATTACAAATGTAGTTCTGCTACTTTACACCGAATCGCGCCATATTTTGGAGTGCCTAGGAGGAAAATAAGAAACGCTGAATGACGCAACACGTGTTGACAGTTAAAAACAAGTTTTTTAATTTATTAAAAGGGGTTCAGATGTTAGTATTATTAAAAGCACAGCGGGATGGTAACAAGCTTCAAAGAGTTTTTCTAAATTTTACAATCGGCCAATAATGGCTAGTAAGGGAAGCTTTGCCGAAACCGTTTTGGGTTGATTATCGTTTATAATCAGATCTTGGTTGTTCACACGAAAACAATGAATAAACAAGAAAGATTCAGACCTTATTTCATTCTAGTATAAACTCTAAACATCTACATTTGTAATCTCGAGAACAAGGCTTGTAATATAATCGATCGATTAAGCGAACTTACCTGAAGTGAAGTTCTATCGAAATTATATGTAAAGCCTCGTTCGAGATGATTACAGTTCTACCCTACAAATATACAATTACAATTGTGAATATTCAGAAGAAAAAATAACCTAACCCATTTTTCTCATTCTAAAAATGTTTATTCATTTAGAATATTGAGCTTTAAACTATATAAAGTACGGTAAGAGCAGGTTAAGGAACCTTAGAAAAATTTTATTTTCCCCCTAGACTCTCTAGAATATGGCGCCATTCGGTGTGAAGTAGCAGAACTACATTTTTAATCATTTTGAACAATGCCTTACATATAATTTCGATATAACTTCACTTCAGGTGAGTTCATTTAATTGATCAATTTCACAACATAAAGTTATCATTATTATCAGTGATCTTTTTATCAATTTTTTTTCAGAAAATCCAGTTTTATCGCACAATGACGAATCAAAATAATGATCTTTTTTCTCATAACATGCTCTTGGTTGATTTCTATAGTTTATATGAATTGAGTGTGAAAAATAAACTATAAAAAAATTGGTACCATGACTTTTGTCTACAGGAAAACGTTTAGGAGCATTTTCTCAAACATTCTTTTTATATATTTTCTATATAGATCTATAGGAATTCATAAAGTCTCAAAAACGGTTTCTGATTCTTTTCTAAATAAGAAATTCAATGCTTGAGAATGCGCTTTTGCGTTTTTCCTCTCTTGAATTTATTTCTTGGCATTCAGGTGGATCGTGCGTACAACTCTTCTAATTAATACTAAAAAATAATGTTTGAATATTTGTTTGTTGAAGCAATCGCAACTTTACTAACTACTTCCTTCAAAGTTCAAGGGGAGCCGTCTATATGCGAAATGTTCTGCTCAGTAAGTATACCGAATTCTTATTCTCATCTTTCAACATTAAAAATTTGATTCTTACAAGATACGGTTCTCAGGGCGCTCTAAAAAGGCCACCCATAATCACCGTTTGTTACGGGGATCATACAACGCATAGAATCGGTCGAGAATATCCAGATTGTAAGAAATCATGTGGAGAAGGTAAGTTGTACAGAAAAATGTTTTTTCTTATCCTAAATAATTTTTAAAAGCTAATAATAGGATAATTTGAAATTATAAATTACAACCATATTTATAAGGGGAGATAAGATACAATCTTTGGCAAATTGAATAATCAGGTTTGCGAAAAATTTTTCTGTTGTGAATAAAAATCGGGTTTTTACATTATTCTGTCCTCTGATTCCGAATCTGCCTTTAGAATTTGGCCGTCACGGCAGGTTTTTAAGACATGTGAGGTGAAATGAGCCAAACCTAACAATTTTGAATGTTTCTGTCAAAAGTTTACAGGTGATCTGAATTTTTTTCAACTTTTTCAAAGAATAATCGATGGCGTGTAATGAATGCAAGAGCCAAGATTTGGGAAACAATCTCGTAAAATTTAGGTCTCGACCGTATTACCCATTGACATTATGTCAATGTACGTCGTTACGTCCACCTGATTCATTTTTGGATGTATATGCATCCGCGAATTGCCCCTATTTGCGACCGTACGCAAACTGGTACCTGCAACATTTTGCATTCGCACTTTAAAGGTCATGATCGACTCGAATCATTCCGATAAAACTTATGTCACTTTATAGGCCGTACCGCAGGACCGTCCTTCTAGGAGTGGTCCAGACCCCATTCCTTCTAGTGTTAACGACCCCCTTATCTTTAAAATGCAATATCTCGACAAAAATTGAAAAAGTGGGGATTCCCGTTTTCTTGAAAATTTTTCACAAAAACATTCAAAATCCGTACTTTTTTATAATTAACCGCATCTATCTTGAAAACCTGATGTGATGTCCAAATTTTTAGGCCAGGTTCACAGTCAGCGAATAAAATTATGTAAACAAATAACGTATACAAATTTTTATTTCGAAGGTCTGTGTAATCATTCAGATGATAATAAGATAGTTAAAGGAACATTTTTATGGTTTTCCGTATGAATGCTCCAGATAATAATAATAATAAGAAATATTGATAATCATTTCAGGGCTTACAATAATAAAAAACGAAGCCTGCTAATGGACCTATACATTTCTGTACGACTTCAGTAAAACGACAAGTGAGTTTTCACTCATTATAATCTAAAAGAAAAGCAAGAAAACTTGAACAACGGTTCAATTTATCATATCTGAGTACTTCATTATTATAATTATGTTTTCCGTTAGCAACACCATGTAACACACTACGATAATGTCTAATTCGTAAAGTTTACCTATTTGAAATACAATAAACACAACATTTGTATAGTATAAGTCGTAAACAATAAAAATTCAAGTACAATATGTTTAACCCGATATTCCAGAAATTGTATGAATTTTTATTCATGCAATGAATATGGATATGATAAATCAACTTCTAATGAAAATATTGTTTATCTAGTTCTGTAATATCACCCTCAAATTATTACTTTGGTTTGTAAAAATAAATAACAATAAAAATAAAAAATATGTATATGTTTATCTTTTTTTTCGCGCTCGCATCATAAAAATGTGCATTATTTTAGGTTGAAAATTTACCTATTTTGATGAAGTTGTCTTTTTTTCGAAAATTCAGTTGTTTTATTGAAAATTTGTACTTTTAAGTGGAGAATTCATCCTTGATGGTAGAAAATTCATGTTTCAACTGTATTCTAAAAATTATTCTTTTTGTTTAGAGCATTCAACTTCTTTTGTTGAATTTCAATCTTTTTTGTTGGAAGTTCTGAGCAATTCGTTTAAAACGAATTTTTCTAGCTTGAAACTTCAACTATGTTGATAAAGTCATCTTTTTGGTCGAAAATTAAACTATTTTGTTCAAAGTTTACATGAATTTTATTCAAAAGATTTTATTTTCCTATTATTCCCCTATTTTTTTTATTTCGCCCTTTCCGCCCCCACCCGACAACAATTCGGGACGACTAGCCAAGCTTATGAAAAATATTGCACTAGTCACCTCGAATTTCGGAACAACGAGACACTGCGTTTTTTTCAAATCTAAATTTTTGTTGATTAACATATCTCCTGTTCGTCCACACATTTCATCTTTCTGTACATTGTTCACATACCTTTTTGTTGCCTTAAAAAACAAACTTTTCGTTGTTTTTTGTCATAATTTGTGCATTATTTTTTTTACAGTTTTCGTTTTTTTCTTTACACGATTATTCTCCACTAGTCCTGTTTTTTCAGAGACAATAGCCGTATTTATTTGTATTTTATTCTTTTGCGGTGTTCTTGTTATAATATATTTTTAAATCAACTCGTTTTAATAATGCTATTGCTTTCTCATACAATTCAATATCATATTTCGTTAAACTGTTAAATTTGGTTGAACCACAATTTTTGTTTTCTTCTGCTATTTTATTGATGATTTGATTTTTTAAACACTTTTTTTGAATTTTATCGACATTGATTTCTTTCGTTTTCTCTGTAGAGTTTTCTTTATTTACATTCCTATCCGATATTTTATCTTTAGTCTTATTTAGGATTTTCTCCTTCGATACTTGCTTCGAAAAAAATTTTTTCATTTTGTTTTGCAGCTGAAAAATTATTTTTATTATTCTTATCACTCTCAGAGTTTTTTCTGCTATCTTACTCTTCAAAGGGTGTTTTCAGTTTCTGGAAAATCTCGTCTTGTCTTTCAATTACTTTTTTTTCAAAGTCTATTACACCTTGATTTTCTCTAAACCAGTTTGCACCCAATACGATATCGCACACTACTTTTTGGGTTACAAGAAAAATTGTTTGAATTTTTAGTTTCCTCATTTCAATATCGACATATATTTGCTTTTTAACAATCACTAATTTTTTACATATCTGATGCTTTCCTTAATGCAACATTCTTTGCCTATAATGTTCGCTTTACTCTATGAGCTACTATTTTTTGATCTTTACTTCTGTCATCTATAGTACTAATTATATATTTTTCACATGGTTCTTTCTGTTCTTATGCTCTTGCTTGTCTGTCATCTCTGTCATCGTCACGTCTTTCATGTCCGCTTCTACTGTTTTTGTATATGTCTCGCTCTTGTCTGTCATCTTTATTATTTCTATTCCTCCAATCCTCGAATCTATCATCCGTTCTTCTATTTTACCAATCATGCTATTCATGAAAACCTTTATTTTTTACTCTTACTCTATTTTCTTTTTCCTTTCCATAGTATCTATATGTCTCGTATGTCTATCATCATATTTGCTCTGTTTTTCACGGTTATCATAACTATCATTATAAAATCTGTCTACTCTATCTCTATTGTCTCTGTGATTAGTTTTTCTCGCATAACTTTTCTGTGTCCATCACAGTGTTTTTATAACCCTCGAAATATTTTCAAACTCTGTATTACTCATTGCTAATTAAACACTCGACGGCAATTGTCTAATTATTTATTTTTCATTTCTCCATATATTTTTCTTTCCAGCTCTGATTTCAAACGGATGAAATTCTTTCAAAAAAACTACTTTGAATTGTTCAAAGTCATTCCACTGATAAGAATTCGCGTCGAAACATAACCTACTCCGGCCCTTCAGTGGATATATGAAATCATTAGGTTTACATACATATCTGTAGTTTCATCTCTTACACTTGGGAATGCAATATCTATTTTTCCTGTTCTGTTTAAGCCATTTCAATCCTCTAAATTATTCTTGACTTGGACACTGTCGATAACGTGGTGTCCGAAAATCGTATCTGTTATTTTTATTTCTATTACGAATTTGATTTTGACCATCATTCCTATCACTGTGGTTAGTACTCATGACATTTTCACTCATTCTGTTCGTACTTCGCGACATACTTTCGTTTCACAAATTGTTTTGATCACGAACCGGAGTTGAACTCCGTATTCCACTGTTACTTGGTTGGGGCACCATTTGTGATGAATCACGTTGATGGGGAGGTAGTCTAGACAGACATTTACATCAGTTAAATGAATCTAAATTCTTTTTTTTTTTGTATTACAACTATGAGTACATAGTTTACGTTATACCGATTATAGATTCGCTCATCAAACTTTAAAATTAATTTCTATGAATTACGTTTGAATTTATAATTTGTTCCCACTATAGCTATTGGAACTTTCAAAAGAAGGCTATTTTTTAACAGACATAAGGCATATGAACGTTGCAATGAAATTTATACTCTGACACATTTGGTAAAATTGTTGCACATCGATCACAGCATAAATTATCATTCTGTTTCTCGTTTGTCATCGATCTTTGACTTGTTGTTTATTACATTTTGTAAAATACTTCTTCCGTTTAGTTGTCTCTAGTTTTTAGCATTTGAGAGAAATCCTTTATTTTGCAGTTTTCGAGCGGGACAGATGTTTCCTCTTTGCTTTCATTAAACACAGATGTCAATACAATTATTTTCTAATTCCAAAGAAGAAGTTAATTTCACAAATATGCAAGTTTTACAGAAAATCCAGTTCCAAAAGAAAAACAGTCTTCGGAAAACAAACTGGCTCTTAGTCAAAAAAGTGTATCACTGTCAGTTGATACGTGTGTTATTTTTCACTCGACTGCGACGCTTCTGATTCACATTCTTCTTGGTTTAATTATATATTTACCTCAGTTATACTTCAGCCCCACATTTCTTATTTATGATATTTCTTTTTGATGTTCTGCCGGTGAATGGACCACTGCATATTATATGACAATTCTGATGGCCTTTCTTATCAATATCTGAATATTCAGATCCAACAGATCAAGTTTTAGTTCTTTCAATACCTCAAAGATAGGGCAAATTATATTCTTGTATTTACTGAAAACGTTGTCTGATTCCTGGCAAACCCCCAAGATCCATGGGCCGTTCTGGGCTACCTAAACTTGCGGAACCCCACTCTATGAACGAATTTTGGAAGGTATATCCCAACAGGTGGGGAGTCAGACCAAAGGAGATGGGCTGGATTCTACCTTTAAGTTTCTCCGGAATTTCAATTAGGGCCTTCGCGGTTCAAGATTACCAATCTTATCTAGAAGCGGGTAGAGTCATCCTCTGGGTGACCCATCTGGATTCCGTATGGGGACCAGAAGTGTCCAGATATACCCCGAATCAGCTTATTAATGACTGTGACGCGAATAACTATGCTGCAGGTGCAAACAGGGCTTGCCCTAATCAAAAAACCCTGGTTATACAGGAAAAGAGTTAGTGGCTTGAGAGTGTGTGGCTCAATATGTAAGGACCCATGCAAAAAAGCACCAAGGGCATGCACATCCGTCAATGATATGGATGCGGAGAGAGGCTAGAGGTGTATATCGCCATGGCTTATTTGATTGGCGATGCGGAGGGGATTTCGCCTCCTAAAGTGGTTGATGCTTTTCTTTAAAGAAATAGATTCAATTTTATACCTAGCAGATACTGAGCTACCGATTCTAAATCATGGTATCACTCCTACATTCCAGGTTGAGAACAAGAGTGAGGTTCTCGGTTTGACTTTACGCTCGGAAGAACTGAGGAGCAGGATAGTGGGCTGGAGAGTCTCTCGTAAAGAGAATCTCTCGAACTACCCATATGTCTTGTTCCAGTGAGCCTTAAGGAAACCACCAGTTTCAAAGATCAGTACCCACAAGAATACACTTTGGGACTCATATAAAGAGGAACTCAAAGGCAGGCTTGTGGAATTCCCCACAAGCTATGGTACCGTAAATGAGTTAGAGCACGCCGCGGATTTTCTGTAAAGGACTCTGGTTAGATTATATGAGAACAATTGCCTTACAAGTACAATTAAGTCTAGGAAAGGAGAAGAATGATGGAATGCTAACCTCAAGGAACTCCGTAAAAAGGCTAGAACGTTGTACAATAGGACAAATGGAACTAAATTGCCTTCAGAGCTAGACATCTGTAAGACGGCTCAGTATAAGTACAATAAAAACATAAGAATTCACAAAGGGGAAGATTAGAGGGGCTCCTGCGAGGAATCAAGGTACATCTTGGTTACAGCGAGGTTCTACAAGATAGTTGGCAGAAAAACCGGAAGCTCGCTTTGGGCTCATAAGGCTCGATAGTGGTGAGTTTATTGAAATAGGCCTTATAGCTTGAGCGCCAGAGGGTCCCATCTATAAACTAAACTAAACTAAAAATACTTTGAGTCAAATTTTTAATTACCCTAACTTGGATTCAAAATAATCAATCAGTAAATAAAGCCCTAACGGCGATAATGTTGCATCAATAAAAATCCTTTTTGTTTAAGACTATGCTTATAGTATGACAGGAGATTTTTCCCGAAGGGTTTTTACTTCTATTTCGTAGTGACAATTTGAACAAAGATTCCAAAAAAATATATTTTTATTGATCTAACTTGGTCCCTGCCAAGGATTGAAATAATCGCAGCCATCTTTTTATAAAAATAATTAGATATTTAATCTTAGTGTGTTACAGAAAAAGTTAATAATTAATTTGTTTATTTCAAATTTTCACTTCATAACACCAACTCCATTATCATAATTACCCATCTGCACCTTAGAGCTATTTTTATTGATATATACAATTGTTATAAGTGAATTAACATATTTCATAATTTTGAACATGGAAAATTGTTCTTTTTCATAGGATCATATTTTTGCATCTCAGGGATAATGACTGGACACAATAAATGGTAATTTAATAACAATTGTCATTTGATTAAACAAATTTACTTAATTAGCATTTTTGAACATAGAAAATTTTATTTTTTGTGGAGGCACTACTCTTCATCTCAAGGAAAATGTCTTGATACACTAAATCCAGTAAACAATAATTTGTCCCATAAGGTGTTTTTGAATGTTTATTTTAATACTTAATGCTAGTTAGAGCGCAAGAACTTTAAACCAATTGCAACGAATATGGGAAGTTCCATTCAAATGGGTCACTTTCCTTTTCCTTCTTCATAAAAAATAACAAGTTCGTCACAGAGCAAAAAATACAAATACTTCCTGAATAAAGACTGTGTGGGTTATTGAATCATAAATTGTAGCGAGATAATATATTCAGAAGTTCGAAGTTATTGGAATGAACTTTAAGTGGTACCTAATATCACCTCAGTATATAAATAAACGTGGACTAGATAATAGATTACTGAAAATAATTGACTACTCAGAGTTTCGTTTTTATTATTTTTCTCGAATGATTAAGTCACCATTCAATAAAATATAAATTAGTGAAACGAACATATTTCATAGCTAATTTCATTATTTTACCGAATAAAAATGAATTTAACTAATTCTAACTAAATGAGAAGTAGCGGGAATGCGAATCGTTTTAGAAACTTTGTCATTTTTAATTGTTATTGTCAAAAAAAAAACACTGTCCGGAAACTATATTACCAATTTGAGGTTGCAAGGGATTAGTCAAAGTTATGTTACGAACTTAGATAACATTCACCACGATTTCTAATGATAAATTTGAACAAAGGTTGCGAAGTTTGAGACATATGGCCCTGGAATGGTACACTTCAGATTTCGCATTCATTTCTCTATTCCCCTCTTTTCCCTTATTTTAGAGAATTCTCATTTTTTCCTGTGTTTTCAAAAAAATTCATTTTTACTCCATTTTCACGTTTTTTTCTTAAATGTGAAATGGGTTAATAGAACCCATTAAGAAAATCCAACTATTTTTTTTTTAAAGTCTAATACTATTTTTTTGGTTTAAAATCTCTCTTTTTTGGTTGAACATTCTTCTATTTGGATGAAATCAATCAGTTTTTTTTGAATATGCAACTATTCTTACAATAAGTCATCTTTTTTGTTTTAAAATTCAAATACTTGCATAAAAGTTTAACTATTTTGATCAGAATTCATTTTTTCTCATTGAAAATTCATCTGCTAGATAAAAAATAAACTATTCAGTTTTCAGAGAATTTATCTTCTTCGTTATAAAATAATCTTTACTGTTTAGAAATGCAACTGTTTGGTTAAAAATTAATATAGTTTGATTCGATATTCAACATCAAATATTACATTTTTGGTTGATAATTCATCTCCATAATAAATTAAAATTTTGAATTTTAAGATTTTTCGGGTTTCAATCGTGTGCGCAACTGTGAATGTTTTAGTTTCGCACACGATTGAAACCCGAAAAATCTTAAGATCTTAAATTTAAATTTATTATAATGAATCATCGTGAAAGTAATAAA